>CM039579.1:27249715-27471365 GCA_022457205.1 Saccharum spontaneum
AAAAGCATTAGATGAGACGTAAGGAATGACCATTGCCCATGGTCCTAAGCATCACCCATCGCAGAATAAAGGCAGTTGATACAGTAGTCGTAATACATCTGCCCCATCTGCAACAAGTGGGAACAAAACCCAGAGTACAAAAAGGTACTCAGCTAGACTTACCCGACATAACTAAAAATAAAGTGAGACCAAGGATTGTGAAGGGCTTTATAGTGGTGTAGCTGACTCATTTGCAAAAATGCATTTTTAGCATTTCAAGAACCTTTTCCAAAAGCATTATGTCAAGTTAATTATTATTAACCTGTCGGCTACATTTGCACCTACACTAAAGCAAGCATGTTATTAAGCAATTAATGATAACCAATGATTATTAGCACTTCCATAATGTCATATCCATTATAACTGTCCGAGTGTTCCATCAACAATACTACGATGAAGTAACTCAAGTCAAGTGTTCACTATCCAGTGAACGATGGCGATTCGAATCGATTATTAACCAGCTAGTAATTTATTCCTCACACAAACCTCACTCACCCGCTGAAGTGAGGTATTGGTCATCGAGTCAACTATCCAGGAAAAATCTTGAGTTTGCCAGGAACCACATGTACCCGGGGGTCGACCGACTGCCTTTCGGTCTTATCATCGCGCCCCCGTGTCCTACCACACCTTCTCTGGTACAGTGCGCTGCAGGCAATCCACTCGGCCTGAATAATCTCCTAGCTTTACGGTCGAAAGGTACGTTATTCGGCCAGCTAAATGTGAGGCATGTGTTCAACATGACCCGAGGCCCAACAACGATTGGTCCTTAATTGACACAGACGAAAAGCACTATAGTACAAAACCTTGTAAGTCTCCATCCAGTCTCAACTTCAAATTAACACTTAGTTATCCCATGATGACATAATTATCCAAGCAGATCCATGTAACCACCTATAGCTCGCAGGTGACAGGAAATCACCCGACTTCTACCGGTCTAAGCTAGCTAAGCATTGACTCGACTGCGGATACCAGGGTAACAAGGATATAGTATACAAAGGTAAACAACGTATAATGCAGCAACGGTTGCAAACAACTCCTGAACGTAATGCATCAATTAAAGTAAAGCATTAATTAAATATTTGCAAACCGAGGGAGAAATGCTCCAGGGCTTGCCTCTCTCGAAGGAACTCGGGCGGTGATCGGGGCACTCCGGAAGCTCCTCAACGTCATCCTCGTCGGCTTCAGACACCTCATGTGGCTGCACCTCGAGCTGCTCCTCGGGCTCCTCGGGTACGACGACTGGATTATCTGTTTGCGATCCTGTACGATGTAGGTGTGTAAGTGCTTATGCAAAAGGTGCAGATGAAATGCACACAATAAATATGCTTTAATGGGTAGAGTATAGTAAAATTCTCATACAAGGTAGTCAAATATCATCCAAGAACATATACTAGAAGTACATGTCTTCTACTGCATTCTTTTCTACTACTAACTATCATGTAGCCACACGTAAGTACTGTCACACTAATACTACAACACTGTACTAATATGCTAAGTCACAACATCAGGTTAAAATGCTTCAAAGATACACAAAGATTCACTAATTTCCTAATCATGCATAAAGCAAGATTTAATTAAACCCTAATTAACACTAGGTTTGAATAGCAACATCTATTTTGGTAGCACAGAAAAATTTTAGAAAATTACCATAGCATAGTCCTGCTCTAAGAAGACTACCATAAAATTTTTATAACATTTGGCTAAGTAAAACAACCTGCACAAAAATGACAAGCTATGGCATAAATATGAGCATGAAAATACTTTGTATTATGAAAAGTATCAAACAATAGATTTAGCATTTTTCCTATGTTCTACATAGTATATAAACACTGTATAAAAATTCTCATGCCCATGTTTTATACATATTTTTCTCTCTAGCAAAAATAACAAAAATTAGCCATAATTAGCACTTGAACTAGAAATCATAATTTTTCTATAGAACATGCATGACATATATTTTTCATACAAATTGTATCACATAAGAAGAATAACAAACTTGGAACCATATTTTTCTGAGCTTCCTATGATTTATTATGCATTTCTTAAGAAAACAACATTTTCAAGAATTAAATAAAGCTCCACAGAAAAGTATCACAAATTCAACGTGCAATATTTTTAAACCATAGATCTACTTCTAAGAAGTCTACCAAAATTTGTTTCACAATTTTTGGAGCCATAAATCTCAAGATATGATTTTTAGAATTATTTTCTCATTTTCTAGAAATCCATTTTCAAAATCATTTTCAAATCCGACCGCTTAAACGCTACACGCACCCCAGATCGGCACCCAGAGAACACACGCGAGACAGACAGGCGGGCTCGTGGGGGAATCTGACCCCACCCGTTAGTGGGAAGAGGCAGAGGCGGCGGCGGGTCCGCGGGATCTTGCCGACGGCGAGATCGCCGGCGACGAGGTCACCACCACCATGACCACCGTGCCAAGGCGGACATGTTGGTGCAAGCGGCGAGGCCGGAGGAGCTCGCAATCGAGCTCGCCCACAGCCATGGCGGCTCGGTGGCGGGGCTTACCGGCAGGAGCATGCCTCCGGCCACGGTGTGGCGCGGGGAGCGGCGTCCGAGCACCAGGAGAGCGAGAGGGTTCGAATGCGCTCGAAAGCGGGGTGAGAGGAGGAGCAGGAGAGCGAGGTCCGCGGAGCAGTGCACTCCGGCGAGGAGCGCCCAACTCCGGCGAGGAATGGTCGTCGGAGGAGGCCTTACCACGGCGAGCAGGTGCGAGCACCGGCTGCACGAGGGAGAAACGAAGCTGTAGCGACGATGGAGGCTCTGCTAGTGCAGTGCCATGGCCAGAACGCGTGTCTCCGGCGAGCGGTGGCGGAGAAGAGCCGCTCAGCTGCTGTTGCTATGAGGGGGGCGAAGCGAATGGAGGAGTGAGGGAGGCAAGGCGCTGCGGTTGGCTTGAAGACGGACGAGTGCGCGCTCATGGGGGCTACCGGGCACCACCCGGCTGGCGTCGCTGGCATGCGGCCGCCACGCGGCGCGGGCCGCCTGAGCGCGGTCGGACAGCGCGGGAGGAAGAGGGGGCTCGGTGTGGGCCTGGGCCGCGGAGGCCACGCTGGGCCGGAGGGAGAAGCGCGGGCACGGGGAGAAAAGTCGGGCCGGCTTTGGCCAGCGGGCCGGAAGTGAGGCGCGCGGCCCAGTAAGGTGAAAAGAGGGTTTTCCAAAATTCTATTTTCAAATAAATTTCAAACAATAGTTTCAAATCACATTTTGAGCAAGAAGATGACCTTTTCTAGAAATGGCCCAAAAACGAAAGTTACTTAAAATGTAATCCTCTACAACTTTGCTTTAGGGACCAACTAAAAATTATGCATAGATTTTGAATTGGGATGCAAAAGCTAAATATGCAGGTTTTTTTACTATTTTCAAGAATATTTTTAAAAACATATTTTGCCAAAAGTTTGAATACAAACTTTGCTCCAAATTGCATGATAAATATTTCTAAGTGATTTGCATTTATCACCAAACATGTTTTATTGATCTAGCTAGCATAATCAGGGCAAAAATAAATCTAACAAGTATATGCAACATTCATGTTTCAAAGCGATGTTTCATATGTTTCAACTCAAAGCTATACTTTACTTCACATGTGATTATGAATGCAAATTATGCATCATGTGTATGATTTGCAATGCTAAATGCATGCGTAACACTGAGGTGTTACATCTACAACACAGATAACCAAATTAGCTGAAACAAATGAAATACATGAATTGTACTTCACTTACTTGCATTTTCGTAAGACTATGTTTGCTTTATGTATGATGTCTCATATTGAATTACTATGGGTGTGTTTAGTCCCCCATTTCACCCAAAAAATTTTGGGTTTTGGCCCATCATTTTGTAAAATGAAACTAAACACCATGTAAAATTTTTAGCAAAAAGGCATCCATTCTCTATTTTAGATTTTGGCCCCAAGAGGCCAAAAAAGCCAAAAAGCCCTCACCCACCCCATGAAAAATTTGGTATTTTGGATGGAACTAAATACACCCTATGTATTTATGTTGCTATATTGCTATTGTTGCCTTACCAAATATTATTATCTAAAATAGAGGTAGTCTTACCTAAATTTGCTAGAATTTGCATATTTTGTTGTCTTGACCTCCGCTGAAAAAAAATCGGTTAGTTCATTTAGAACAGGAACTAAACCGAAATAACCGAGAACCGAGATACTCGGTTTCAAAAAAGACTTACAATTGATCTGTTCCTATTTTCTAAGAACTGAATTTCTTCGATAACTTAGGAAGTGAACCAAAACCGAATACCCAGGAATGGCGAAAGACCTGCTCGCAATTGGACCTAATAAGGTCGAGGTGGAAGATTGCCACCGGTCTCCACTTCGAGGCACAGGCTCATCCTGGATCAACCATGTACTTCATGTCCATCAGTTCATCCACACGTCTACATGAGGAGAGCAAGCCTCAAAACGCTTAATTTTTTCTTCGGCCGTGTAAGGCCCATTTGGATGAGCCAGGACTAATTACTAGGCTAGTTTCAATGAAGAGTTTTATAACACAGTTACTAAGACTGCCATGTCAGCTTTTGTGTTGGTAACTGTGATAACATGTTTCGTCTAGGTGGAACTCTCTCGTCATAATTAACCTGCCAATTTAGTAGATTTGCTGATGTGTCATATCATTAAATGAGAATGAACCTCTATTCAAACTCATATTGACACTGGTCTTACGGTAAAAAATCAGTCCAAAACAAGATTGGTCAGCTAGTTAGTCAACAACTAGTTATAGACTTGCTAATAAATTAGCTCACTTATTACCCCCTCTATTTGGATGGGCTAAAGCTAATTTAAATTAAAAATTAACTGGCTGACAATTAGCTGTATACGTTCCAACAGGCCCTAAATATCTAGGGATGGGCGCAACGCAACTGGTACAAGTATATGGATACAGATACAATTTATTTAGAGAAAAGACCCTCAAGAGAGTGCCATGTAGCTAATATTGGTTAAGATAAGAAAAATAATATATGATATAAAAGATGGACAACTTAACCTCACACAAAACAATCTTTAATTAAACAATAAAAGATCAAAGGCTAAACATCGGGTCGTATTCTTCCTTCGCGGCTTGGAATTGCACTGAATAAACAGCAAGGGAAAAGAACACTACAAACACTCTTACCATACAAAGCTTTGAATACCACAAATTCATTTGCTGTCAACAACAAGATCTAGTACCATCGAAAGAACACATACTTGAGGAAAACCCTAAGAACCCTGCCTACAGCCTTTGTCGGTTAGAGAATTTGGCAAGAGAAATGCTTGTATCTGAACTGCGAAGCAACTCCGCTGCGGTAGTAGACTACCCTGAAGTACTATGGTCAAATAATGATGAGATATGAGAAAAAATATTTTCAAAGTTGGGTGATATAGCAAGGAGATCTTGTTAGGACGAGAGGGACAATCTTGACAAAAATACCGTACGGATATTGGACAATCCGTGTAACCAAATACGAGTCCTGGACGCCGCGTAGCCGCTTTTTAGATCTTTTCCCGTCTACTCCTACATCTTTATTCTGTTTTCCATCAGCGAGTGTGTTTCCGGTTTTGGTATTTCGTTTTTTTCTTCCCGTCTGTGAGTGTTTTGGTTTTCTGTTTTTCCGTCCATGAGTGTTTTGGTTTTCCGTCTTTTTTTTTCTTTCCGTGATTTTCTGTTTTTGCTTGTGGTTTTTTTGCTTGTTGCTCCGCTTTGACGGTTTTTCTATAAAATTCAGAAATAAATAATAAATATAACATTATAGCCATTGATCCTTTCTTAAGAAATAAAGATCGAGTTCCACCGCTAAGTTGTTGATACAATTTTGATTAAGAACATAACTTACTTTTCTTAAAATATGGATCAGTTGATGGCCTAACTAATTTAAACCGTGAACTGAAATCTTGAGTACTTTGTAATCTAATTTAGTCTAAATAAATATATCTTTGTAATCTAAACGAGGACTGTCATATGGAAGATAGAGAGAAATATCCTATCATAATCATCAACGGACAGACCAAACGTTGACACGTCGGTAGCTACTCCTAGAACTCAATATTTAACCATAGTAACACATGGATAATATAAAAATTAAAGTTATGATATATTTATGTCTAATTATTTATCTACTTTGCAATAGGAAAAAAATTCTATCAAGGTTGTATTTATGTCCATTAATTCTCACTTTGAGTTCGAAGTTGCAAAACCTTCATTGGCCAAGCACCACGAATGTTATGGCCCAGGGACTAAGGTATACTAATAGTGTACGTAGGGGGTGCAAATGCAAGTCAAGGAACTTTTGATATTTAACTATACCGTTGCATGGATAGTAGTTTGAGGACTAAAGTCATGATATAGTTACAGAAACATATGTATATGCATTATCATGTATTATATACATAATATTAAAGTGCAAATCATTTTCTTTGGTCCATCACTCCTATGCCCATATAAGATTAGAGTGTCCAGGTCTCCGGCGTGGTGTAAAGCCCGATTCCAATGTGAATTGGAACACAAAATGCAACCACTAGATAAATATCCATTAGGGAATAGTTCGTGACGTTTTTTGTCAGGGAAACTTGACTTTCCGTGTCGTTTCTTTCCTAACGGCTTATCCCTGACAGTAGACCTTTCCTGACGGTTTTCGGCACTTTTCCTGACGAAACAAGCCGTCAGGAAAAAACTTGGCTGGGGTGGTGCATGCCTCCTGTGCCCATGTGAATTAGAGCAGCACACGTCCCGCCGTCCACACACGGTATGGAGCCCTATTACAAGGCTGAATTGGAACATATGACATAATTGTTGAATGAATCTCTAAACCACAAGTTACCCCATATAACCACATAAGTTGTCAACTTACGAGCATATTAACGCAAAAGAAGTTAATGGTAGCCACATAGGAGGCCCAAAAAAAAGGTTCCATTGTGCAGCCTTTTACATACAGATAAAAAAATGCAAATAGGAGCGCACAGAAGTAATCGAGGAATTAAATACCATTCCTAATCCCCATCTTCAAACCATGTACGTTCATGCTGATCCAAACATGCAAAAGGAACATGACGTGTGGACGGTGTTGTACCGGAGCGAACAGTCACACTCAAGTACACCCCCTCAAGTCAAGCATCACACCGTATACAAGTTTTTCATTGATTGTACATTTGACCTGACAGTCAGTTCACACGTGATTTAAGTGTTACATACTATATAATAAGGCTAGCAAAAATAGCTGACGTTGCAGACGGTGAATTTTTTTCTTCACATGCTTCTAGTCTAGCTTAAGAAACATGACATAAATCAAGCTATCATGCGAGCTTTATACTATATTTATTGAACTTTTTTACTACTCTCCTCTCATATGCTACCATCGAACCACATCTCCCTATATGTACCAAAGTTTGGGAAAGTAATAAATAAGTTAGTTCATGTCGCCTGAGTTAAAATACCCCCTCTATTAAAAAGTTATACGGCGTTTAATTTTGTCTTTTCTAGATACATAGTTTTTTGCTAAACAATTAGATATACAAAACTTCTAGATACATATTAAAAATAATGTATCTAGAAAAATTAAAACATGTTATAATTTAGAATAGCGGGAGTATGAGTGAACTGAATATATCTCAGCTTGCTAGATTTCTTGTGGTGGTATACCTAGATTCTAAGTTAGCAATGTGCCTGTATTTTATTTTATTCTAAAATTTAACGAATCTATTCTTTCGGTGGTAATAAGCAATGTCTTCTTTGAGAACGAGACATTATATGGTGACTTTGTCAATTTCAAGATCTACCTGTTGCAGTTTCTGAAAGTACTCATTTGGTAGTGTGGGTGCATGTGTAGAGACTTCATCAATTTCAAGATCTTACATAGTGAGATACTCATATGGATAACATGTCTCTATATGAAACGTGTGGACGTACATAAGCATCTACATGTAACTATGATTAAAAGTACTACAAATTAAGACGTAGCATTTTTTTTGAACTGCACATGGTTGAAGTAAGGCTAAGGCAAAACACTTGGTTTACCAATTAGATCTACTGCTAGCTGGAGTGACCAAAGTACTGATATCATCTTCTACTATGTATTCTGTTAGTACTTAATGTTTCTATCTAGGCAGAAACCAAAGTGAAGGCACACACGCATGGTTCTCGTCTCCAACGGATATAGTGATACATCACTGACGGGTTGCGGGTCAGGCCAACAGTATTAGGGTTTTTACTGTCGAGTGAATATGATTATCAATTATTGTTCGGATCCTACTTTGACGATCCGATGGTGAAGCATAATCACTACTGCTAGCTCCACCTTACTCGGCAATGATGGTCCGGCAAGGATTGCATTTTTTATACTAGTATTGAAACTATTTTTTTATAAAAGTAAAACTTTAATCTATCTTTTAGAAAGTTAATAAAAGTAGGCACTCGTACACAAGCAAAGTCAAGATATTGATATCAAAGCCACTGTTAATTAAGCGAATTCTGTCAACGGCTATATGTGTAGTACTATTGAATTAAATAAATAATTTGACAAAAATATGAGCATCTCCCGGGAGTAAAGGACCCAATCCAGGTGGTCAGATTATAAGTATATGTGATGCCAAGCTTCTTCTCAGAAGAAGATACCATATATGCTTGGATTAGGATCCTTGGGCTCGAATCGAAGAGAGAGAGAGAGAGAGAGAGAGAGAGACCAATCTTGAAATGGAATTCCCTGGAAGACACACATCATGTCTATCGTCCCAGCATGAAAATTCATCTTGGGCTACAAACAAAGAAGGCCCCAGCGACACGGAGTTGGAAGTGGTAGCAGAAGAGTGCACAAATGGAGCTGCCGAAGAAGCACGCGAGAACATGTTGCTTGACGATGACAACCTCTGGTTCCTGCAGAGACAAAAGGAAAGAATTGAAAGGCAAGTTTTCTACTCGTGTGTGTCTTGTCGGTAGCATAACATCTACAATATTACTAGTTGTTTACTTGTTTATATTATAGCTACAGCTAGTACTCTTACGTGGTGCTCTACATGACTGTTTTCGCATTGTGATTCGTTTTGGTAGGGTTGGTGTGAAGCCTCCGGCAATAGAGGTGAGGTATGAGAAACTTTGCGTGGAAGCAGAAAGCAGATACTCCAGTGGTGCTACTCACCTGCCAACTCTGTGGAACAGCATCAAGGGTGCTTACTCAGTAAGGCTAAGGCAAAACACTTGGTTTACCAATTAGATCTAGTATCAAAGAATATTGACCAACATATTAACCTTCTGCTTTATATCATTGTGGGAAACACTTTTTCAGACGATGGTACCTAGGAATCATGTGGCAGAAATTAATACTAAAATCACAAAAGTTATCCCTGTATTATTCTTTCTCATTAACTTCCAAAACACCTCTGGTTAGGTAAATGAAACACCTAGCCTATCGTTGAGGTTACCAAAAAGCTCGTCGTTCAGTGTCAACTAGGTGGCTCAATTAAAAAAATGCTCCGATTGATGAACTCATTTTTCTTTTAATATAAAAATTAGTTGATTTTGAGTGACTTTCGACCTCGGCTCGGCTCGTTAAGGTCGGCTTGAAGTTGGGTCTCAAACAATTCAGGAGACCAAAAAAATAAGATTATGTCAATTTCGTAAAAAGCTCAAAAAAATGTACTTGGCTCGATATCCAGCCCTAGCTGCAACTAATTTGTTCCGAATAAGTATTTCATATTCCCAGACATGCATGCTTCCCTAATTTAGAAGACAATAAAATGTGCTTACTAGACTTTCTTGGTCCATAGGGTTTCATCATGTTATTTGGGCTGAAGTCTGATAAAGTAAAGATAAACATCCTAGAAGATGTGAGCGGAATCATCAAGCCCTGCAGGTACGTCAACACCAAGAATAGTTACACCTTTTTTTTCTTTCTGGAAATTAAAGGATAATAATATCTAGAATGCTCATCATAGTAGATATAACTTGTTGTCTGAAGTCATCTCAATATCCTTGCAGATTGACTCTTTTATTAGGACCTCCTGGATGTGGAAAAAGCACATTGTTGCAAGCTCTTGCTGGCCAACTCGATAATAAATCTCTAAAGGTACAAAAAGTGATATTGGTGCAAAGTGCATGCCGACACCATGAACAGTGTACAAACAATGCGTAACAATTCATACAGTATGCACAATTTACATATGGACGAGCACGTTCTCTACTACTAAAAGAACAACATTGTTAAATTAATATGGGCAGGTTCTTCTACAAGTAACCCAACTAGCTGAGTTCGCTCAGTTTGCTTACAATACATTTGATCTATCAATTTATAATGGCCCTGTTCGCTTGAACTTATCAGCCAGAATCAGCCAGCTATTCAGCAGTGTTTTTCTCTCACAACAAATCAACATCAGCATCAGCATCAGCCACTTTTACAGCCAGCCGAACAGGGCCAATACAATTTATTTACACAACCCAAAGCCATCAGATCAGAGAACTCATAACTAAATGAATGAAAACACTTGCATCATCTCACAAATTTTGTCTATCATTTCAAAAATTCTTCATCTACACAAATTCATCTACCAAGGCCATCACACCTAGGGATGAAAATGAACAGGGTCGGTTAGGATGAACCCTCTCCCATTTCTACTTTTACATTTTATTACAAAAACTAAATCAAAATCAGGAAGGCTGGAAGCGGAATGAAAATGTGATTCACCGGAAATCGAAAACTGATCAATTTTCGAAAACATGAAGATAACGGTTGGGATATGGAAAGACAAAATAGGAACATCAACACATAACCAAGAAACATGACTTCAGATACTAACCAACCGACTTGGTATGGCAACACTACCAACACATAAATGATTCTAATACATATTTTAAAGTTCATAAGATGACAAGAGTATATAACAGTGCAAGACCATAAATCCATAACATAGCAAGCTAACCGCTAGTCTACCATGGACAAGGATACTACAGCGTGGCATAGATGACTATGATGCATTATAGCACTTCCTAAAACGGGATATCTTATGGGATAAAAATGGTGTACCACAGCAAAAAAAAAGGTGAAAACAGCCCAAAAACAGCCATAATATTTTGGTCGCGTTTTCAAATTTACCAAAAACAGAAAAATAGAAAATGATCAGGATGACCATCAATACAAATTCGAGTGGGTTAAATGTTGCAACCGGGATGGAATTGGAACAGGATTTATTCCGACAATCTTCACCCCTAATCACACTAGAGTACTTATTTATCTTTGCTATGAATGAATTTCCTGAAACACATACACATTTACATAATATGAAAGCCTGTCACGCTAGTCATTCACAATAACTTTATATACCCTATACTCATTTGGTCTCAAAATCATAACAAAACAAACATTAATTGATACTCCATGCGGCTACTAGATCTTAGATAGTAATGGATCAAACTTATATAACTAGATTATTGTTAATCACTAGTTCTTGGAAAAATATACTCTATAACTAGATCATTATCAATCACTACAGAAAGTTGATTACCATTGGGTTTCTAAAACCCTTACACCACCAGTTTTTCCATTCGATGATTAAAGTATATGGTGATAATAAACTTCAACACCGCCGGTTTAAAATTGACGGTGAAAATGATCATCACCGCTGGCTCCTTATACTAACCGGCGATGATAATAAAAAAAACAAAAAAAATCTAGTTGCCAGCAGGCTAAGCCAATTTCCAACCCACCGCCATCAACATGCAGTCCACTCCCACATCAACCGATGCATACGCCATCACACGTTCAATTCTATGTCACTGTCTTCTAATTATCAAACAAAACTAGTTCATTAGTTTCAATAGCAAGTTCACAAACTAAGTACATAACTTAATTAATAGCCATCCCTCTCACAGCTAGCCTAAAAAGGTAATTCCATGATGCTTACGTTTGCATCAAGAGATGCCTTGCGCATGAGCTGGTGAGGCATCATGATGCTATGAGGAAGGCCGCTGAGCGTCACTAGCTAAGTGACGACGGTAGCGCTAGTAGAACCTACATTGGGGCCTCCATGGTGGCAGCACCCATCGTAGGGCCTAGCAATGGCATCTATTACTCCTATAAAGCTAAACCCCACTCGATAATTTTTCTCTTCATGTAAGGTGTCCACATCATTTTCCACTAAGTGACCCACTAAATGTTCTATCTCTTCAGGCAAGGTATCCACATCATTGCCCACTAAGTCCATGTCATCCCTTATTAATTACAAAAAAAATCCACGTCATCTCCACTGCTACAGAAAACATTAAACGCGGCAGGCAAAATGGGTTAAACGAGGCGGGCAGCCCAACCGCCTCGGACTCAAGGTCACGGTAAATCAGGCATTAACCGAGGCGGTTGGCCGCCCGCCTCGGTAAATAAAAAAAACAAAAGCCCAGCCCAACCGGGCCTAGACCTGGGCCTCACCGTCGGCACCCCTGCTCGCGCCCGCCGCCACCACGACCGGATTTGTCGCGCCCTGCTCGCGCTGACCGGATCCGCCGCCGCCAGGACGAATCTGGCCGGGGAAGGAGCTGGCTGAATCTCGCCGCCGGGAGGGAGTGGAGGAGGGGCTCGCCACCGGGAGGAGCTGGGCCGCCCCACGCCATGGCCATGGAGGAGGGGGGCGCCGCCGGGCCGCCCCGCGCCATGGCCGTAGAGGAGGGGCGCGCCAGATCCGGAGCTGCTGCTGCCGTGCCGCCACCCCGCGCCAGGCCGCGTCGCCGCCCCCAGCACAAGGTTGCGCCACCGCCGCCCAAGCCCGCCACGCCGCCCAAGCCCAAGAGAGGCCGCGCCACCCGTGCCTGAGAGGGACAGGGAGGGGGAGGGCCGGCGCGCTCGGGGAGAGGTAGGGGCCAGCGCGCTAGGGGAGGGAGGGAGGGGAGGGGTAGTGCGCTCGGGGAGGGGAGGGAGGGTGTGGTGCGCTCAGGGCTGAGGGAGAGCGACGCGGTGAACTGAGGGTGAGGGAGAGAAGTGAGACAGCTAAAACCCTAAGTCTCCGTATATATACTTAGTGGTCGATATCGGGCTGGTTTGAGATTTTTCATTGGTGGTGGGCCTCGGCCACTATTAACCGAGGCGGGCCTTATAAGAGGGCCGCCTCCGAAAATAGGGCTATTTCTGGAGGCAGGCTTTTTTACAATAACCGCCTCCGTTAATGGATTTTGCGAGGCGGTTTTTTGTAACCGCCTTGGTTAATTGAGGCATTAACCGTGGCGGTTTTCAGTGCTGCCCGCCTCCGAAAATAATTCCAAAACGTCTCGCAAAAGATTTTTTGTAGTAGTGCTCTATCATTTGCAATACTATGTTTCATCACCTATTCCTCTATAATTAATCAAATATTCTATTGTTTTTTATTCTATTAGCTTATTGATTTTTTACCAAATCCGATACAATAAAATAACATGCAAGTCAAAGTCATATATATACACAGTATACAGAATATCATATTATAATGCTACGTATGTAACAAATTTTTTTTAAGAAAATCCCACAACAACGCATGGGGTATTCTTCCAGTTCTTAACATATTGATGCCATGATCTCAAGATCCACTCTCGTGGGCATTAGTTCTCCCACAAAGTCATCTCCATAGTGGCACGCTCCAAGGGATCCACCATGGTCACTTGCTTGAACGAGGTGGAGTCATCCATCCTTGAAAAGAGGAGCTGATATCTAGGAGGTAATGGTGGTGGTGGTGAGGGGTAGGAGTACGAGATGCAGTGTGTTGTGGTGTGGCAGTGGCAAGTATGGAAGGAGTTAAGGTTAGAGATAGAATAGTAAGGTAAGGTAGCTAGTGGTTGGAATGGAATCTAAGGGACTAGTGGTGTGCTTATATGGAGACATGATGTCGGACAACCCCGAATAGTGTTAGAATAGATGCTATCTATGCCAAGACTTGATAAGGGATAGTGAAGAGATCAATGAATCTTAGGGTTTTAGTGGTTCTATGACAACATGTTCGATGGGACTAAAATCGTTTGTTAGTGTACAAGGTGTTTTCTCATGGATGCAAGGTGATGGATTTGGATACGCAAACAACTCATATGAATATCATGTAACCATGTGAAGACATTAAAAGATCACAAGAACAACCAATACATAAAAAGATTTAAAGAAGCCATCTAAACTAGGACAAAGAGAGGGGTCAATAGGAATCATCTCAAGAATTTGGATTCATTCAACAGGTATGATATATCAAAATTTCATGTTCAAGTTGAAGAGCACTTAACAAACTTTCCAAGGAATCCAAGATCAACAAATTATCAACAATTGGTGCCCAAAATACAAAACAAAAAATGCTAAAAACACCCTAGATGACATTATGGTGAACCATTTAATTTGGTGCTCATTAGGCCCAAAAAAGAACCAAACTTATCACGTGCAAATATCTTATGAGTATTTAAAATAGCTAGCATTGCATTATAGTCATTGTACATTCCAATGCAAGTATCTCTATTGATCTCTAAGCATCTATTGAGTGCAGTGGCGGAGCCAGAAATTATGGATAGGGGGGCGGGTGGAAGAGTTTCAACCATAAAACAACTGAGTGTAGCTTATTTGTTTGGATTTTTGCACTGTGGATGGACTCATCCAAAGATAAAATGCAAATTTGTGTGATTTTGTTGTCCAGAAGTCTTCAAAAAATATATAACAAAGCTTTTATTATATCTTTCTAATATAGATTATTATATCTTTCTAATACATAACATAGTGTAGCTGTGATGTTGGGGGGGCATGGCCCCTGCCAGCCCCCCTGGCTCCGCCAGTGATTGAGTGTTAAAGGTTTCCAACAACTAGTTTTGAATAAGATATTTTGGTGGTTCTAGTAAAGCATATAGTGAAGCATCTAGATCTTCAAAAAAATATGATTGTTTGTGCAACAACTAGATTTTTGTGTCACCGAGCCAATTTGGTATTGATGAGGCTAGAGGAAAGGTACATATTTGAGAGCTTCCACCACCAAAGTATTAAAGAGAATATCCAAGGCATTTAACACAATATTATGGACTTTACTAGTGGTAGAATAGACCTTTAGTGTATGTTGCTATGTGTTTAGCCTAGTGTTAGGTAAGGTTTTCATACCTTCTTTTATCATGGTGTTTGTGTGCATGAAGAATCTGGTAGCATTGTAAATCTTGTGAGACTAGAAGGGAGAGGAACCTACTAGCATTTTGGCCTAAGCTCTACCTAGTTAAGATGAAGACGAGTGTTCTAGGAGAGGCACTTCGTAGAATCACTTGTACACGGGGAAGCCTGCCAACTTCCCACATAGTTAATCAACCAGGAGCTTGAACTCTTAGGGAGCTCCAATGAGGACCAGCCAAAAGTGTGAGATTTTAAATACCTTGGCAAAATTTGTTGTGTGGAAGTTTGAATTTTGTATCCCTCTTTGCCTTCCGCGTAACTTCTCTTGCACCTTTGTTTATGTGCCTTTTCTTTCCCACTAGAACTTCATGTTTACTTGTTAGTAAAAGAACCCAAGGTGCAAAAATTTCGTGCTACAGTGATAGCAACACATTAAAAAGTACTGCACATTTGTATAGAAATTGTGTACTCCTTCCGTCCTAAAATACAAATTAAGTATATATCCAAGCATTTAAATTAGGAGGCTAGCAAAGACTATGTACCTTGCCTCTCACTAATTAGGATGGAGGAAGTAGTTCAGTTGTTATATTTTTCTTAGTTATTGGGTGGCTATTTGGGTGATGCTAAGTTTAAAAAGCAATCTCAATATTTCCTACCAAAAAACGGGGGAGAGAGGGGGGGTTGAGTATCCAGACTACCTTGTATTTTGGTACAAATTTTGAACTCTGGATAACTTATGTTTTAGGTTGGAGGGAGTAGATTTTTATGTGTGCAAAGTTAACCTTAGTTCTTAAAGATCCTAATTCAAACACCCCATCGGGTCTTAGGGTCTCATGATCCCTTCAGCTGGCATGGATAAGCTTAGTATCTTTGCCAATCCATGTTTTAATGCTGGTAGGGATACTCTCAGTACCGATTCATCAAGCCAGCACACAGATAATATCTGTTGTTTTGCTAGTATCTTTGCCAATCCATATAGTATCTATTTTGGCTATTAGGCTTGCGCCCTCCAATGACCTCATTGACTGCCAGGTCGGCACGAATGCGTCCAATATCAGTGGCACATTGTGGAGCTCCAGTGGGCTGAATTAGACGGGCGCTTCTGTGGTAGTGATTATATGAGAAAACATCTATAACTCTGATTTTAGTTGACTTATTTTGCATATTTTTGTTTGGACAGACACAGATAATATCTGTTGTTTTGCTAGAACATCCCACAAGATCTCTCTTAAAGAAAAATAATACGGACGTGCCAGTGTATTACAGTACACAAAATAAATAAAAGGAGGGAACATATAATTTATTTATATTTAACAAAATACAAATACAGGTTCCTAGGTACATGTGCGCTTTGATCCATAGCCTGCTAGCGACGATCTGAATGGGCAAAATGATCTTCTTGTTCCTAGGGCATTGGAAGGCTTTCGATTAATTACCCCTACGAGTTAGACTCGCAGAGTGCCTTTTATTCTACTGGTGTGGTCATTGTCTTCGGTCTTCGCTTTATGTCTCCATGCATGTGCGTTGGTGTAAGCGTAGATAGTGTTAGCGTGATCCATAGCCTCGTTAATATCCATGGACCCGTACAGCATAGCTGGAACATCAACAATACCGCCCGTGACATTCGGCTCGTAACGGCACACAGTGGTGGTTGTTTTTTTTTTTTTGAGGAATCAGGAGGAGCCAGGGGCTCCTACTGCAGCATAGTTACGGATGGTTTCTTATGTCATCTGCCTCAGAAATAGGAGCTGCTTGCAAAAATCATTTCTGTAATAGTGGTTATAGCTGACCCGATGACCCCGTTCGTTCGGCTCATATTGTTGCTTGTGTTTTGGTACAATAGACGTGCATGTACATGCCTACTGCTCCCCCATACGTCATCCTCTTGCTCCGGTCCGCATGCACGTCCGGAAGCCATGATGATGTTGAAACCTTGACGGCTCAACACCATGTTGTCATATACATATATCTCTACTATAACATTATGTTAAATATTTTCATGTATTATAGTAATTCAACTATCGTAAATATATACTGACATTGTCGTAAATTAGTATATAAAATTATCGTAAATAAAGGTGGCTACAAAATAACTTATTTTGTAGCTAGCTATAGAGTATACTCTCCCTATGTGTATAGACATGCAACACTGGTGGTCGTGTCATCTTATGCTTCTTGTTTCTTGGTCAGCCCAGCTTGTATGCTAGACAACCACTGCTACAGAAAACTTATTCGATGCGGGCAAAAATTAAATGATTAACTGAGACGGGCATCCCATCCGCCTCCGCGCAAAGGTCACGGTTAATCCGGTCTTAACGGAGGCGGTTGGTCGCTCACCTCGGCAAATCAAATAAATAAACAAAAAAATGAAAACCCGTGGACAAGCCCAGCGAGCCCACCCATGGGCCACTGCCATCGCTTGCCGGATCCAGCCTCCCAACCACCGGATCTGGCCTCCCCGCCACCGGATCCAACCTCCCACGCCGGAGTTGACGAAGAGGTGGAGTAGGAGCGCCAGAGGAGGAGCGGCGCTGCCGCCGTCGCTCACCGGATCCAGCCTCCCTGCCACCGGATCCGACCTCCCACGCCGGAGTTGACGAAGAGGTGGAGTAGGAGCGTCGAAGGAGGAGCGGCGACGCCGCTGTCACTCGCCGGATCCGGCCTGTTAGCCACCGGATCCAGTCTCCCAACCACCGGATCTGGCCTCCCAACGCCGGAGTTGATGAAGAAGTGGAGTAGGAGCGCTGGAGGAGGAGGAGCGCCGCTGCCTCGGCCTCGTCCGCGCCCGCACCGGCCGCCGCGCTCGCGCCCGCGCCCGCCTGAGAGAGAGAAAGGGAGGGAGGGGCGTCGCCACTGGCCGCCGTTCTCAGGGAGGGAGGGAGGAAGGGAGAGAGACGACAGAATGAGGGAGGGAGGCTAAGTGAGGGAGCTAGGGTTTCATCTCTTTATATACCGTGGTTTGTATCTGGCAGAGATGGGCTTCTATTGGGCTCGACCTTATTAACAGAGGCAGGCCTCTTAAGTGGTTCGCCTCTGAAATGGACCTATTTTCCTAGGCGGGCCTTTTAATAGATTTTAGGAGGCGGTTATTTTTTCGTAAATCGATTTTGCGAGGCGATTGATTGTAACCACCTTGGTTAATAAAAATGACCGCCTCGGTTAATCCCAGGCATTAACCGAGGCGGTTCAAATGCCCGCCCACCTCCGAGCCCCTTTGCCAAACGCCTCGATTAAGATTTATTGTAGTAGTGAGCAGAGACCGGAGAGCTGGAGATGCACAATGTGTGGGCGGCGGAGGTCCGATCCCAGTGTTTGATGGATGAAATTTGAAGATTGGCGACGGCTCAAGTGGACAAATAACCAAATTACCCTCCTTGTTTCGTCAGTCTGATCCCCTAGTGGTCGAAGTAGCCATGCAACGTGATGCTTTGATCTTCGATCCGCGCCACTTGCCTGCTCTCTCTTTGAGAAGACCTCCTGGCATGCAAATGCCTTCGACTAGAGATGTGTGTGGATGTGGTTGGACAGATGCGATGGCGTGTGGACTCACCTCTTTGGTGTGGTGGCGTGATGGTATAGATGCAAAGTCATTCTCGATGGCATCCAGACTCGCCTCCTTGGTGCGGCAACATTGTTGGTATAGATGCGGAGCCATTCTCAATGTCAATGGTGTCTGGACTCGCCTCCTAGGTGCGGCGGTATTGTTGGTGTAGATGTAGAGCCATTCTTAATGGCGTCTGGACTCACCTCCTTGGTATGGTGGCATGTTATGCATGATGATAGGCAGTGTTGATTCTGGGCCTCCAGTGGTATCACTGTGGTGGCTGACATCGGCGCTAGCTCCAAAAATGGTGTGGTGGAAACTCACAGCCCTTCTTGTGGCTTTATCTTGCTACTCCTATGGTTGGTGGCTGATACATGTATTCATTCCTCTCTGGCTTCTTCTCCTCCATGTGGCGAGAACAAAAATGAAAGGATCTTGGGATGGTTAAAGGGGGTGAATAGCGTAACTATATTGCCAGCACAAACACTAGGCAAATGTGTTAGACAATAAGGAGACTCTAAAAACACTACCTCTAGCTACAATTTAGCAAGGCTAGGTTGAGAGCAACCTATGCAGTTCTAGTGATCAAGATAGAGACTGGGCTATCTCACTAGATATGAAAAACTAAGCTCTGTTTTCTCCCTAGGATGACAAGACTAATATCTCTACTCTTGAAATGTAAGAACACAATGAAGTCCACAAGAGTAGAGTGATCCATACCACACAAAGAAAACATCAAGATATATCCCCATGGTTCAGTGACTTGTAGGTCACCTACATCCATGTTGATGTGAGTCCAAAAAGGATTGTCGCTTCTCTATCAAGACTCAACCCTGCAAGGTTGCCACTTCCACTTGAGGGCTTGGTCTCTAAGCTGGCCCGATCACAAGGCACTCTCAACACCTCTATCTTCACTAAAGTTGCTCTTTTTCCAACTGGCAAGGATGAGCACAAGAGCTCTTACATATCACCTCCAGAGCACCTCAAAATCTTCAATTGAGTGCTTCGACAGAGTTTCGCTGCACCAAGCTATCTGGGTGGTGGCAACCACCAAGAGTAACAAGAAAATCCGTAGTCAATGGATCCCTAATGCCACTCAATGTAATTTCTCAAAGCAAATACACTTGGATCACTCCAATCTCACCAAGAATGCAATCTCTAGCAAGCAAATGTGAGTGGAGGCTTAACTTGAGCTCTAGTGTGTGTGAATATCAGCAAGGGAGTCCAAAAGAAGTGTCAAGCCTAGCCACGTGCTCTATTTAGCCCCACACAAGGAAAGAGCCATTGGGAACAAATTGCACCTTTCAGGATAGAACCAGAGACTCTGGTGGGTCACTAGAGTTTACCATTGGAGCTCCCTCAACCTTTACTGGCATTGTGTTAGAATTAGCTGTTATTGTGCTCTAAGCTCTGGTAGGTTCTCTCTTGTGATCACCAGAAAACTCTTATGAGTGTTAGAGCCTCTCTCTCTCCCACGCACAAAAACATGTATCCATTGCATTGCGATGCTCTAGTATGGAGCTCTTGTGGTGTCACCAGAGAGCTTTGGTGTCGAATTTCAAACTTTTTCTTGCGTGTACCTATGTACTGTGCCTAAGCTCCAGTGGTCACCTCTTTGGTGCCACCGGAAGTTAAGGTTCCCACGCTTAAAAACCACAGAGGCTAGGCAATGATCAATACCTTTAGCCACAGAGCTTCGGGTTAAAAATAGCCACCACAGACCTCCTTTTCTCAAACCTTTTCAAATGGCTAGCTCTAATAGGTCTCCCCGAAATGAACAATACCTTTAGCACTAAGTATTTTGCAAAGGTTTCACTTAATTCTCACTGTGCCACTTGATCCTAATGCATATGCAATGTTAATCTCATCAAGTGGAACTATATAACCGCATTAGCAACATATTTGTCCCTATTTATAGTACGTCTATCTATCCTATCAACCTGACCAAAGTTATACAAAAAAAGGTACTAACATTTGTGATACGAAATAAGTATCATTGAATTGATTATAAAATATGTTTTCTAAGTGCATAGTGTAAAAGGTATGTATCTAAAAACCCCAACACATCTTATAATTTGGAGCTGAAGGAGTATTTAGCATATCATCAATTCATCATACACCTAGCACACGTGAATATATACATGCTCATATGTATGAGCTCATAACATACAAGCACATGCAATTTGCTTATTTCTTTTCTTCCCTTTAACAACAAAATTCTGTTTGATAGCACATACAAATATGCATACACACATGAGGAAAAATATACAAATCTCATCAAACATCTACAAAGCACTGTATACATTATTCATCGTGAAGATCATAAAACAAATATAAATTATATAATGAAAGGATTCACTTCATGCTTATATATGCATACAACCAATATAGTCCATGGTAGAAATGTATGCATCTGACATGTTTGTATTTCATCATTGATAGAGTATTCAACACACATTTTCATAATGCACTGCTTCAATATTTACTCACAAAACAAAGGTTAGAAGGATAAATTATTCCATGTGTAGTCAATCTGAATGCCAAGATGGAAACCTTCAACAGGTCACAGGGGGTATTTCTTACAATGGTTACGGACTTGATGAATTTGTACCTGAGAAAACTGCTGCTTATATTAGCCAATGTGATTTACACATACCTCATATGACAGTAAGGGAAACTTTAGATTTCTCTGCACGGTGCCAATGTGTGGGGAGTAGAGATGGTAATCCCCTTTTCACAAATTTTCATATGTCATAATCACAAAAAAGTTAGTTGATTCCTATGTAATAACAATATTGTGTTTTTATTTGTCCAAAGAAATACTTGAGGAAGTGAGCAAAAGGGAGAAGATGGCCGGGATAATACCTGGCCATGATATAGATCTACAAATGAAGGTAAAATTTTAATCCCATTTTATAAACGGACTGACATTAGTTTATTTGTTTTACCAATAATGCATAGTCATGTCTTGAAAGAATGAAACACTACAATATGGATCAAAAGAATAGTTTCTTGTTCTTACCTATTTAATTATGATTAAAATGAGACCTAATTGATACTTCAGCTCTGTAAATTAAATATATGTGAAAAATAAAAGGTAAAGTGGCTTATGTAGGCAACATCAATTGGAGCTTCAGAGAAAAGGCTACATACAGACAATATTTTGAAGGTATACACAGTACCTAAAAGAAACCAATCCTCGACAAAGGAAATTATAGGCTTACCACAAAGCTATTTTTTGGTAGATCATGGGGCTAGACATATGTGCAGACACCATGGTTGGGGATGCAATGAGAAGAGGCATATCTGGGGGTCAGAAGAGAAGACTAACAACAGGTATATTAGAGCAATATGGTTGGCATTTTACGGAAAAAAAGAGAAATGAAAATATGGTTAGCAAACATATATTATAATGATCACTAAATAGTCTTTCACCTACATGCAACAGCGGAGATGATTATTGGACCAGCAAGAGCATTTTTCATGGATGAAATATCCAATGGTTTGGATAGCTCTACTACTTTTCGAATAATAAAGTGCTTTCAACAATTGGCCAACATCAATGAATGCACCATGCTTATTTCACTTCTTCAACCAACACCTGAGTTATTTGATCTATTTGATGACCTGATACTAATGGCAGAAGGAAAGATTATCTACCATGGCCCTCGAAACGAAGCTCACATTTTTTTTTGAGGAATCAGGTTTCAGATGTCCAGAGAGAAAAGGGATGGCTGACTTTCTGCAAGAGGTAATTAGCTGTATACCGCTAAAATAGTTGCAAAAGGAAAAACAAAATATACTTCGCAAGTTCAATGATCTACTTTTTCTGACTTGGAATCATTAGGTATTGCACCAAAAGGACCAAAGGAAGTACTGGTCCGGTACAGATGAATCTTACAGATATGTTTCTCCTCATCAGTTGTCAAGCATGTTTAAGAAATATCAAAAGATGAAAAAAATAGAAAATCCTTCTGTAGCTCAGAAAATCAAGTTGGGAAAGGAATCTTTATCTTTCGATAACTATTCACTATCAACATTGGAACTATTCAAAGCTTGTGGAGCAAGGGAAACACTTTTGATTAAAAGGAATATGCCTTTTTATGCCTTCAAAACTGTGCAGGTTGTATAGCCATTGAACTTAATTCATACAAAATATGATAGTCACAACTTTTTGTACTAATACATTCATATTGAATCTAATATTTACTCCTTTATTCAGCTTTCCATTGTTGCAGTCATTACAGTGTCTGTATTCTACCGGAGTCATATGACAACAGATTTGACTCATGCAAATTACTACATGGGAGCATTGTTTTATTCCATTTTAATCATTATGCTAAATGGCATACCAGAGATAAGCATGCAAATTGCAAGACTACCAAGTTTCTACAAACAAAGAAGATATCATTTCTATCCTTCATGGGCATATGCAATACCCGCTTCAATCCTGAAGGTTCCTTTCTCCCTATCAGAATCACTTGTATGGATATGCATCACTTATTATGGTATTGGTTACACATGGACAACTTCCAGGTAAATGTTGTATTAAAAAAACTCTCAAATTTACATTGTTGAGAACCAATTTATATGAGTCTATGACTAATAAGGGGAATCTTTCGTTCAAATCACTACCAGGTTATTCTACCAATTTCTGATACTTTGTCTTCTCCATCAGTCAGTAACATCATTATACCGATTTATTGCTTCTCATGCTCAAACACATATTTTGTCTTTTCTCTACCAATTCATGTCCATAGCGCTCTTACAATTGTTTGGAGGCTTCATTCTTGCCAAACGTAAGACAACTATCATAATTGAAGGCACATTTAGAACATATACACCCATTAAAATTTGTTATATGCTACCGTTATGTTCCAGCCTCTATGCCAGGATGGTTAAGCTGGGGATTTTGGGTATCTCCATTGTCCTATGCACAAATCAGCATAGCCATCAATGAATTCCTTGCACCAAGATGGCAAAAGGTGAAATTTTGTGACCAATAGTTGACTTCTATCAAACATTCAACTTTCTCACCAGCACATTTAATTTTTTTCAGGAAACTATGCAAAACAAGGCGGTAGGGAACCAAATCTTGACTAACCATGGCCTCGACTATAGCTGGGATTTTTACTGGATATCTGTTGGAGTCCTGCTTGGATACACCATTTTCTTTTACATAGCTTTTGGACTAGCATTAGCTTACAGAAAACGTAAGTTCACTAGTAAAAATGCATAGCATGCCATAAATTATTGTTTACTTTAGAAACAAACCATGCTGCTATCGTTTCAGCTATACAATTTCAAGCATATCATGGCAACATGCCTAGAAAGTGCTCCACTAATGGACAGGAAGAAGAGATCAATATCAAAAAAGAATCTGATGATCATGCAAATGTGCCCCAAAAAGGTAATCCCATCAACCAACATCCTGCCTGTCCTCACTCCGCGATGATATAGTAGGGTATACCCTACTAAAATTTTTTAGATGAAAGGATTCCCTTGCTTTATTTGCATAAAGCAATCCAAAACATTCAGCACAGCGTAACGGCGCGCTCGCCAGAGTTAATAGTCAAGAACTCAAAAACAAAAGGCCTAAAGGCCGAGCGTCATTGACGAGCTCCCTAGAGTCGCGCAAGGATTATTACAGTTCATTTCTCGCATTTCCTCAGACAGAATCACAACGGTGGAGCCCTGTTCTGAAGACTGAGAATCCAATGTCTCCAACTGAGATCTTGCCCCATCCCAGCAGATTCTTGATGGCTGACTTGCTCTGTTCTCCAGCGCCTGGATCTCCGAGTCCACCATTGTTCCCAGATCTTGCTCGTACATTGGTTTCCATCTTCTTAGTGTTCTTGCCGTCCAAATCAGCACCATCCTTTCCCCTGTCCATGTAAGCCCCTGAAAACACATTTTGTTACACAGATTCCACAAACACCAAATCACCACCGAACTAATGATGTTAGTAAAAACTTGCTTTTTATTTGCAATCCAGAAGGTAGCTAAGAATTCAAAGTTCCAATCACTTCTTAGATTTAAAATCTCAGCTATCACAAGCCACAATCTCTTAGCTACACAACAATCGAAGAACAAATGATTCACAGTCTCCAGCTCATTGCAAAACAGACAAGTTTTATCAGAAACTTCCCTTCTCTTGGCTAAATTGTCCCTGGTCAAGATCTTGTTTTTGGATAAAAGCCAGAGAAAAATTTGAACCCTCGGTGGAATCTTAAGTTTCCAAACTGCAGACACATACAGAGGGACAACACCTGCGGTTTAAGATTGCATAAAGAGATTGGACAGAGTATTTACCACTTGAGGTAAAGCTCCATATAATCTGATAATTTTCATCTTGCAAATTCAAATTTTCAACTATGCTTAAAAGATCAAACCACATATTCATCAAATTCTCAGAGACAGTACGTCTAAAAGTCAGTCTCAAAACTTGGCCATCCCATACCTGGTTTATAGTTTTACCTTGTTGATTATTAATGATATATAAAGTCCAAAACTGTATAGCCAGACTTGAGTTACCAAACCAATTATCTTCTCAAAACCTAACTTTTCTACCATTACCCACTAACCATTTAATCCCAATTCTAGCAGCTTGTAAAGCCCACATCACCCCCTTCCAAAAGGGAGAAGCTGCAGTGTCAACACTACACAGCAGGTTTGGGTTGTAAGTGTTATACTTATGATCTACAATTTTCACCCAAATAGACTCAGACTGCAGCCCATATCTAAAAATCCAGGAACTGAGCAAAGAAAGATTTAAGTTCCTCATGTCAGGAATACCAAAACCTCCCACCTCCTTCTTTTGAGCCACCAGCTGCCAGTTAGCTAGCTGATATTTGTGGCTATCCTCATTATTATTCCAAATGAAATGTGCCATCTGTGAATTAATCATAGCAATGGCCCATTTAGGGAATTTGATCACAGACATAAGATAAATAGGAACACTAATAAGACAAGCCTTCAAAAGGGTCAATCTACCTGCATAGGAGAGCAATCTCCCTTTCCATCCTGCAATTCTTTTAATGATTTTATCAATTATTGGTTGTAGGTGCTCTTTCCTTATATTTGTGTAATGGAGGGGCACTCCCAAATATTTGATGGGGAAATCCCCCTTTTTACAGCAAAAGATTTTTTAATATTCATTCACTCTAGATTCTTCGACACCAATTGTCAGTAGATCACTCTTATCAAAATTTATCCTCATACCCGTCATCCGTTCATAGCACAAGAGGAGCCATTTCAGATTATTAGCTTTTTCTATGTCATCCTCTAGAAACAGTAATGTGTCATCTGCATATTGCAGGCTGATCACACCTCCATCTATCACTTGTGGTAGAAGACCAGAGATCAAGTTGTTAGCAGCAGCTTTCATAAGCATTCTGGTGAAGATGTCAGCAACCAAATTAAAAAGCAAAGGAGAGAGAGGGTCTCCCTACCTTAGTTCTTTCCCAGGCTTGAAATAAGTACTGTTTTCATCATTTATTCTAATACAGAGTGAACCACCGTTGACCACTTTCATAATCCATTTGACCCAAGTTTCACCAAAACCCCTAGATACTAACATGTCCTCTAAAAAAGACCAGCTCACTCTATCGTAAGCCTTTTCGTAGTCTAACTTCAAAACTACCCCACTTTCTTTATTTTTATAAATGTCATGAATGATCTCATGTGCAGCTACTACACTCTCTAAAATAAATCTACCTTTTATGAAGGCAGTTTGATTCTTAGAAATTAATCTATCAGCCACTCTAATGAGTCTATTATTTAGAGCTTTTCCAAAGATTTTAAAACTGTAGTTGAGTAAGCTAATAGGTCTAAACTTCTTAAGGAGCTTAGCCTCTGGTTCTTTTGGAATTAGAGTAATCACTGCATAATTCAATCTATCCAAATTTAAATGACAAGACTCAAAGTCTTTCACCACTTCCATAAAATCCTCTTTGATTAAGTCCCAGAAATGATGATAGAACATAATAGAAAAACCATCAGGTCCAGGGGCAGCTTCAGCATAAGATTCAAAGATGGCTATCCTAATCTCTTATTCAGACTTCAGAGAAAGGAGCTTCTAACAGCTCATTTTCTTGTGCAGTAACTTTCTCCTCTTCACTCCAAAAATCCTCATCTAGCTTCACGCCACTCTCAATATCTGAGCCAAAGAGATTTTTATAAAACTCCACAGCGATTTAGCATTAAATCATTATCTTCTACCACACCTTCTGAGGTCTCAAGACAGGTAATCCTCTTCTTCCTATTTCTCTGATTTGCAACTGCATGGAAGTACGTAGTATTCCTATCACCCTCCTTCACATTTCTATCTCTAGATCTTTGCCTTGCCTTGATTTCCTCCATATTCCAAATATCTTCTAATTCCTTAAGGATATCACCCATCCTCTCTTTCTGGCCTGGCAACAGGCCCCCTAACTCATATCTGTTGTCTAAATGATCATACTCCTTAAGGAGGTCATTCTTAAGTTTTTTAATCTCAGCATTCACATTTCTAGCCCATCCTTTAACTTTCTTTCTCAACAACCTAATTTTAAACTGCCAAATCTCAATTGGCTCAGTAAAGATGCACTCGGTTTTCCAAACTTTTGTAACAAACTCTCTAAAGCCATGGTGATTTAACCACCATTTTTCAAACCTAAACACACTAGGTTTCCTTGGTTCATCTACACCAAAATTCAAGACTAAGGGAACATGATCACTCCCAGCTCTAGACTTAGAAGTTACAAAAGCTAGAGGATATTGTTGTTCAAAGCTATTATTATAGAGAAATTTATCAATAGCAGCCATAATAGGTTGCTCTTGATTGTTAGTCCAAGTGAAAGATCTAGAAGAGCTTTTTAGCTCAACTAGGACATGATAATTTGTCCAGTCCTTAAACAAATCCACCCATTTCTGGTTAACTAAACCATTACTTTTTTCCTTCAAATTCGACACCAGATTAAAATCTCCCCCAAATAAAGTTGGGCCAGACCAATTATCCATCACCTCATGCAATTCTTGAATAAAATCTTCTTTACCTTCCTCATATGAGGAACCATAAACACTCACAAATCTCCACACAAACTTATCTATCACATTCCTAATCATAACAGTCACACAAGAGTTAGTTTTTCTCCAGGCTAAGGCCTCAAACTTTTTACCATTCAAACCCACTAAAATCCCACCTGCAGTCCCATCTGCAGGCAAATAATTCTAAATGAAATCCCTCCTTTTTTGTTTCCTGAAAACCTACAAAGTCCAACTTATTATCAGCAACAAAATCTATAATACACTGTAATTTGCCTCTCTTATTGAGGCCTCTAACATTCCAGGTTGCACCTATCATTGATACACAACTGTAGATGTAGAGGCCTTAAGACCTTTGCTAGTTATTTTAACCCAAGAATTCTCTAAATCACCCTCAATCTCCTTTAAAGGAAAAGACATTGTACCAGACTAGGGAAATTTTCCACGTTTAAATCAGTATCTAGATTTACTGGGAGGTTAACCTCAGGGTTTTTCTCTACAAACTCTTTCCTGCCTGCTAGGTGTTTGTCTAACATGAAACAACATTATTACTAATCATTTCAGCAGTAGAACCCAAGGATATGTTCACACATTTTGCTTTATCAATAAAAGAGCCATTTCTTTCATAAGTAGAGATTAAAGTAGGTTTAGTACCTCTGCATAGGTTCTTATACTCCTTCAGTTCTCCATCTCTCTGCAGTACAGTTTTGCCATCTTCAGGATATCTTCTTGGCCTTACTACCCTCTGCACAGGACCCCATTGTATCTGTCTTTTCTGTTTTTTCCTATACCGTACTAAAATGATTACATTGATATTTTTAAGGTACCATAAAACAACATATAAAATCTACATAAGCTTCCCAATATAATAGATATATGAAGGTAGTATAGTTGTTTTTCAAAAGCAAAATCCATGCAAATATGCAATCTCCTACATCTTTATCTTCTTGCAGCAAAGATGGCTATGCCAACTATGCGACTTGCACTTACATTCTGCAATCTGAACTACTATGTTGATACACCAACGGTAATTTGAAAAGCCCCATTTTGAATTTTTCTTAATGCTTTCATAGTGCTTGCCTGCTTTTCTTTGAAGTGTGGCTACCTAAGAATTGTACCCATGTTGCAGGAAATGCTAAAACAAGGTTGCACAACAAGAAGACTTCAACTACTTAATAATGTAACTGGTGCATTTCGTCCTGGTGTTCTTTCTGCATTGATGGGTGTCAGCGGAGCTGGAAAGACAACTCTACTAGATGTATTGGCAGGAAGGAAAACCGGAGGATATATTGAAGGAGACATAAGAATAGGTGGATATCCCAAGGACCAAGAAACATTTGTCAGAATCTTGGGTTATTGTGAGCAAGTTGACATACATTCTCCACAGCTTACAGTTGAAGAGTCTGTAACTTATTCAGCTTGGCTCCGTCTGCCTTCGAAGGTTAACGAAAAAACTAGATCTGTAAGATCTCTGGATCCTCACATCACATATTAATCTTTTTTTAATAAATAATGAAATTTGGTATGCATATCACTGAATGGATAATAATAAAAAGTTTGCATATACGTAAGCAACTGACCATTATCTTCATTTTTCTTGTTCACACACAGGAATTTGTGGATGAAGTCCTAAAAACTGTTGAGTTAGATGAAATAAAAGATACTTTAGTTGGAAGGCCAGGAATGGATGGATTGTCCTTGGAGCAGCGAAAAAGGCTAACAGTTGCAGTTGAACTTGTTTCCAACCCTTCTGTCATACTAATGGATGAACCAACTACAGGACTAGATGCTAGATCAGCAGCAATTGTTATACGTGCAGTAAAAAATATTTCCGAAACAGGAAGGGCAGTAGTATGTACAATTCATCAGCCTAGCACTGAAATTTTTGAGGCTTTTGATGAGGTATTTAAGTTTCTGCAATATATTGCAAAAATCCAATAATTTACATCAACCCAGTACAAAGAAATTAGTTATTTGTGAAAAAGAAATCAAGAGTCTTTAAGCCAAGTGTCTATTTTTTCAAACCAATGTTTCCAAATACGGTAAGCGCGGTATGAAGGTCCCCTAATGTTATCTTATATTACGAATAGAGCTGGGACTTGGGCCGTGCCATCTGAGGACGGGTCATGGCACGGTCTTTTGGCACGACCTGAAGCATGGCACGGCACGAAATATTTTGGGCCGTGCCGGCACGACACGAACACGAGGGTCGTGTCGTGCCTAGAATCTCGGCACGGCGGGCTACATGGCCCAGCCCGCATCTTGGGTCGTGCTTGGGCCGGCACGGCACGAAAATGGCACGTAGACACTTCTATAACTATACAATACAATTTTCTAGCATTTACTATACTACCGCTTATCTAATTCTTGAATAGATTATGAAAATCATTAAACTTTTATTAAAATAGTACACACAAGATATATATATATATATATTTCATATCACGAGTGGAAAAAGAAAACTAGCAAAGATATTTTGAGGGCCCAAGTCCCACCTCTAATTACGAATATCAAATAGGGAGAAGTCCATTTTCGGCCATCCAACCATTGCCCAAGTTTGTTTTGGCAATGAACTCAAAAACATAAATCTTGTACCACCCAATTAACAATACTAGTCAAATTTGGCCATCTAGCAAGGTGTTTTAGTATTTTTTTGAAAATAATAAAAAACTGGTTTACGCTCTAATTTTTTTCTAAATAATTCATTTGGAACTAAAACATATGAAACAATATATACAAGTACAAAAAAATGCTTTTCGGGATGGAGGGAGTATGTATACATACCTCTAGATTGGAGTTATTTGAGATTTATTGTACTTGTTCCTAGTATATTTATTGCTCGTAATCGTATCATTATTTATTTAAACCATCATTATGTGCTTATCTTGCTATACTAATTTTTCATAAACTCAGCCTGCCATTATGAAAGGTGTTCGGTACAGTATGTGATGGACGTGTCTAATTAAAGTGCTGGAAAATAGGCAGTTGAGTCCTAGAATAGTTTTTTGTTTATATATATAAGGTCCTGGAATAGTTAATTGGCTGCATAAGCTAATAGGCATCTGGTTATCTGCCTAACCAGCTCGCAAGCACTGAAAACGCTTAACAAGTGTTAGAAGCTTTGTCTCTATTGATTAGGGCTAACCCTAGAAGGGTAGCTATATAGGTTCCATACATGGGTCACATGGGCCTTAGCCTCATGGGCCTAAACACATACTCCAACACCCCCCGCAGTCTGAACTACCGGCGCAGCGGAGTTCGAGGCTGAACAAGAAAGAACACACACAACCCCCCACAGACGCAACTAGCCATCGGTGATGTTGAGGCTGGAGCGAAACTCGGCGAAGGTCGAGGACGGGAGGCCTTTGGTGAAGATGTCCGCGAACTGGGAGGTCGTCGGAACATGAAGGACCCGCACCTCGCCCATGGCCACCCGATCACGGACAAAGTGGAGGTCGATCTCCACATGTTTCGTCCGCTGGTGCTGGATGGGGTTGGTGGAGAGGTAGACCGCACTGACATTGTCGCAGTAGATCAGTGTGCTCCGGGAGGGCGGAGTGTGCAACTCAGCAAGCAGCTGCCTGAGCCAGGCGGCCTCCGCCATGCCGTTAGCAACAGCGCGGTACTCCACCTCGGCGCTGGACCGGGAGACCACCGGCTGGCGCTTGGACGACCAATACACCAGATTGCCGCCCAGGAAGACGGCGTAGCCGGAGGTGGAGCGGCGAGTATCCGGGCACCCCGCCCAGTCAGCGTCGGTGTAGACGACGAGGTCGGTGGAGGAGGCCGTAGTCGAGCGTGCCCCGGAGGTAGCGGAGGAGGCGCTTGAGAGCCGTGAGGTGAGGCTCCCGGAGGTCATGCATATGAAGACAGACCTGCTGAACTGCATAGGTGATGTCCGGCCGGGTGAAGGTGAGGTACTGAAGGGCCCCGGCGAGACTCCTGTACGCAATGGGGTCGGCCACCGGGGGTCCCTCAACCTCAGACAGCTTGCCCTGGGTGTCGACCGGAGTGGAGCAGGGGTTGCAGTCAGTCATCCCAGCCCGCTCCAGGATGTCCCGAGTGTACTGCCGCTGGTGAAGAAGTAACCCGGCAGGACGGTGCTCAACTGTGACCCCGAGGAAGTGGTGGAGCTCACCCAGATCCTTCATCGCGAACTCCTGCTGGAGAGCGGCGATGATCCTGCGGAGAAGGGGCTCGCTGGAGGCCGTGAGGACAATGTCATCAACATAGAGCAGCAAGTATGCAGTGTCGGCCCCATGGTGGTAGACGAACAGGGACGTATCAGACTTGGCCTCCATGAACCCCAGGGTCAGCAAGAAAGCAGCAAACCGGTGGTTCCACGCCCGAGGTGCCTGCTTGAGGCCGTAGAGGGACCTGTTGAGCCGGCAGACCATGTCAGGACAGGTGGAATCGACGAACCCCGCCGGCTGACTGCAGTACACCGTCTCGGTAAGAAGGCCGTGGAGGAAGGCATTCTTGACGCCCCGCTGGTGGACGGGCCAAGACCGAGCCAGCACCAGCGAGAGCACGGTACGGACGGTGGCCGGCTTGACCACCGGGTTGAAGGTCTCATCGTAGTCGACGCCCGGTCGCTGAGTGAAACCCCGAAGGACCCATCGAGCCTTGTAGCGCTCGAGAGAGCCATCGGCCCGGCGCTTGTGGGTCCAGATCCACTTGCTGGTGACGACGTTGGAGCCTGGCGGCCGGGGCACCAACTCCCACGTCTGGTTGGCGAGTAGCGCGGCGTACTTCTCTTCCATCGCACGGCGCCAGTGAGGGTCCAATAGGGCGTCGCGGACAGAAGAGAGTACCGGGGAGACCACCGCTTCGCCGATCGAAGCCTCGAGGGCACAAGGTGGCAGTGTGCCAGCCGCGTGCCGTGTCACCATCGGGTGAACATGTCGTGGGTGTCGGTGAAGCAGCGGCGGGTGGTAGACCGGCGGGGCAACACGAGCCGGCGGGGACTGCGGCGGTGGTGTCGGTGTCCCCGGCAGAGAAGGGACCGTGAGCGGCGACGGCCGCGGCCTGCGCTGGTACACCCGTACCGGCGCGGCGAACCTCGACGGAGGTGCCGGGACGAGATCCGGCGTCGGCGACCGGCACGACCCCCCCGGGGCAGAAGTAGGGGACGAAGGCCCCGGGTCTGCACCAATCGGAGAGAACGGGGCCGCGCCAGAGGACGACGGGCCCGGACCCGCTGGGGATCCGGGACAGGTGGCCAGCCCGGCGCGCGGCGAAGCGGTACCTGCAGGAGACCACGAAAAAGGTGGCTGGATCACCGGGTCAGTGGGAAACAGGGAGGGAGGGTCAGGGACCAGAGGGGTGGTAGTGCTGGAAAAGGGAAAGACGGACTCATCGAACACCACATGGCGAGAGATGAGAACCCGTCGGGAGGTAAGGTCAAAGCACCGGTACCCCTTGTGATCCGGGGAGTACCCGAGGAAGACACAGAGCGTGGAGCGAGGGTCCAGCTTGTGAGAAGAAGTGGCAGCGGTGTTGGGGTAACACGCACACCTAAACACGCGGAGGTGATCGTACCGAGGCGGGGTACCTAAGAGGGCGTGGTGAGGTGTGGGAGCGGGACAGGCAGCGGAAGGAAGGCGGTTAAGAAGGTAGGTGGAGGTGTGTAGGCCCTCAGCCCAGAAGCGAGCAGGAAGAGAGGCATGAAACAGAAGGGTACGCACGGTGTCGTTGGTGGTGCGGATCATCCGCTCAGCCTTGCCATTCTGCGAAGAGGTGTATGGACAAGACATGCGCAACTGAACACCGTGAGAGAAGAAGAAAGCTCGGGAGGTGGAGTTATCAAACTCACGACCATTGTCACACTGGACGGCCTTGATGGTGAGACCGAACTGTGTAGACACCCAAGTAAAGAAGTGAAGGAGCGTGGTAAACGTATCTGACTTCGCACGAAGAGGAAAAGTCCACGAATAATGCGAAAAATCATCAACAACCATAAGATAGTACTTATAACCGGAAATACTCAGAATAGGAGATGTCCATAAGTCGCAATGTACAAGATCAAAAATACGGCCTCATGGGAAGTAGAACTAGAAAAAGGAAGACGAACATGTCGGCCCAATTGGCACGCATGACACAGTTGCTCATCATGAGCTCGAGTACATGGAAGACCGGAGCTACGGCTGAGCTGTATCAGGGCATCACGTCCAGGATGGCCGAGGCGCCGGTGCCAGGTAGTAGAGGAAGTAGAAGCGACGAAGGCAGCTGACAAAACGGGCGGCGAAGAAGACGAAGGAGCCGCCGGGAAGCGAAGGGTGTAAAGGGGCCCGGAACTGTCACATCGGAGCAGAGGACGTCGGGAAGCCAAATCCTTTACAGTAAGACCAGAAGAGTCAAATTCCACAGAACAAGAATTGTCAGCTGTAAAACGACGAATAGAAAGAAGATTATGAACCATAGAGAGAGCAACAAGAACATCGGGAAGACCGAAGGAGCCATGAGCACCGGCGGTACCCACAGACGTGACTGGAATACAAGAACCATTTGCGACCATAATGGACGAAGGAAGAGAGGAAGAGGGAGAGTGAAGCGACGAAAGTATACCGGGGTCAGGAGTGGTGTGGTAGGTGGCTCCCGAATCAGCGATCCACTCAGGTCCGACCAGAGGTGTCAGACCCATGGTGCTGAACGAGCGGGCCAGGGCTGCCTGGTCCCATCCGGCGACCCCCGGGAGAGTCCCAGAAGGTGGAGTCTGTTACGTACCTTAGGGATCTCAGACTCAAGACACTCCAGAGGTGGAGACTGCAATATATAGAGAGCCACATGGCTAAATATAGAGTGGGCCTATAGATAGGCCTATAGAGATCATGCACTTAACACCCCCCTTCAAACTCAAGGTGGAAGTGGAGGATCTGAAGCATTGAGTTTGATCAAGTGAAGCCGATGCTGCTCCCGAGTTTGTGCTTTAGTGAAAAAGTCAGCCAATTGCAACTCTGAAGGCACATACTTGAGAGAAATAGTCTTCTGATGACAATGAGACCGAGTAAAGAAAGCATCCACACCGATATGCTTTGTAAGTTCATGCTTCACAGGATCATTAGCAATTTGTATGGTTCCTGTATTGTCACACAGAAGAGGTGTGGCAACATCACAAGAGATGCCTAAATCAGCCAACAACCATCGAAGCCATACAATCTCCGCAGTAGTAGTGGCAAGGGCTCGAAGTTCAGCCTCCGTACTAGAGCGAGATACAGCTGCTTGCTTCTTGGACTTCCATGCAATAGGAGAAGAGCCAAGAAGAATGCAATATCCAGTGATGGAACACCGATCTGTTGGGTCACTTGCCCAAGTGGAATCCGAGTAAGCATGAAGTTGAAGCGTACTATCATGCGCATAGAGTAAACTTTGAGATGATGTCCCCCGTAGGTAGCGTAGCACGCGAAGTAAGTGTCCAAAATGAACAGAAGTTGGGGCACAAACAAACTGACTCAAAATATGGACTGCATGAGCAATATCTGGCCTGGTGACAGTGAGGTAAACAAGACTGCCCACAATATGTCGATATCGAGAGGGATCCTTAAGGGGTACTCCATCAGTGGGACGAAGTTGCAAGTGAAGATCCATGGGTGTTGCAGCGGTTCGACTATCAGTGATGCCTGAACGAGCAATAAGATCTTGTATGTACTTAGACTGAGAAAGATGATATCCCTTAGTAGAGTGCTTGACCTCAATGCCTAAGAAATAACTAAGAGGACCCAAATCAGACATCTGGAATTCAGCACTGAGTTGTTGCTTCACATGGGAAATGTGATCCTCATCATCACCTGTAATCAGCATATCATCAACATAGAGAAGGAGCAACGTACGGCCACGCGGTGACAAATGAACAAATAAAGCAGGATCATGATCACTAGCTGAAAAACCCGCAGCCCGTATCACTGAGACAAAACGCTCATGCCAAGCACGAGGAGCCTGTTTAAGGCCATATAAAGCACGGCGAAGACGACAAACATATCCTGGAGGAGCGACAACACCCGGTGGCGGTTGCATATAAACTTCTTCAGTCATATCACCATGGAGAAAGGCATTCTTGACATCCATTTGAGATATGGGCCAAGAAGAAGCTGCAGCAACTGCAATTAATGTACGGACTGTCGTCATATGAGCAACAGGTGCAAAAGTCTCATCATAATCTAGACCCTGAGTCTGCTGAAAACCTCTGGCAACAAGACGGGCCTTATATCTCTCTATAGAGCCATCTGACTTGGTCTTAACTTTGAATACCCACTTACATGTAATAGGTATTGTGTGCGATGGCAACGGAAGAAGATCCCAAGTGCCTTGACGATCAAGGGCAGCAAGTTCCTCAGACATAGCTAGCTGCCATTCTGGAATTTGAGAAGCTTCCTGATAGGTGGATGGCTCATCAACAACAGCATGCACTTGGGGAAAACCATACTTTTCTTCGGGATGAATGGTACTGCGGTCTCGAAGATTATATCGTGGAGCAACCTGTAACTCATCAACATGTGAATCATCAATGTTATTATTAGAAGCATCAGCAGCGGGCTCATCAGGACTAGCCATGGTGGGAGAGCTAGACGGAAGCTCAGAGGAACGACGACTGTAGACACGTGTAATAGGTGGTTTTGAAAAAGAATGAGATGGAGGCAAGGATGTTGTCGGGGCTAAAGGTGGTGTGATCGAAATAAGAGGATCAGATGGTGTAGAGGCATCATTGGTGGATGAATTTGGAGGAAGGCTCAAAAAGGAAGTGGACTCTGTGGGAGAATATGAAGGCTTGGTGGAAGGGTTATAAAAGAAGGGGCGATCCTCATCAAAGGTAACATCACGAGAGATGCGTATACGACGGGAAGAAGGGTCATAACATCGATAACCTTTATGCTCAGGACTATACCCTAGAAAAACACATTCAACAGATTGTGCAGTCAATTTTGTGCGCTCACGAGGTGCAAGCAGAACATAGCAAGTGCATCCAAAAACTCGAAGATGATCATAGCTAGGAGGGGTACCAAAAAGTACTTCACCAGGACACTGATCAGACAGTTTGGATGAAGGTTGCCTATTGATGAGATAGACAGCAGTGGAAACAGCTTCGCCCCAAAAATGAGAAGGAACAAAAGATGAAATCAAAAGTGTGCGAGCTGTCTCTATGAGATGGCGATGTTTTCTTTCAGCAACACCATTCTGAGCATGAGCACCTGGACAAGAGAGTTGTGCAAGTGTACCCTCAGACGATAGAAATTGGCGAAAGGCAGCAGACAAATACTCACCCCCAGAGTCAGAACGAAGAACTTTAATAGGAGCAGAAAATTGTGTGTGAACCATTTGAACAAAAGATTGATAAATGGAGCACAATTGCGAACGATGTTTCATGAAGTAAATCCATGTATAGCGAGAATAATCATCAATAAAAATGACATAATATTTATGACCACCTTTTGTAGCAAAAGGTGCAGGACCCCATACATCGGTATGAATAAGATCAAAAGGTCTAGCAGAACGAGAAACACTAGAAGAGTAAGGAAGTTGTATTTATTTGCCAAGCTTACAACCCTTACAATGAAAGCTAGACTCAATAGAGGTATGACCTAAGCAACCTTTATTTATCATGGAAGACAAACGAGACCCAGAAAGATGACCAAGACGATGATGCCACTTGGCAAATGACAAGGCTGAAGATGATGCAGCGGATGAGGCATGAGCTGTAGATGGAACGGATGTAGGAAGGCGTAGGGTGTCCAGAACGTAGAGGCTAGAAGCACCTTTACGGCGATGGCCAGTCCCAATCACTTCCCCGCTGCGACGATCCTGAATAAAACAAGATGAGTCATCAAAACCAACAAAGCAATTGTGGTCGGAAATTTGACCAACCGACAGAAGATTCATAGACAACTGAGGTACAAAGGAAACATTCGGTACAGAAAAGTGATTATTGCAAAATGAACCCTGATGAGTGATATGACAAGATGTGCCATCAGCTGTTTGAATAGAAGTACCATCAGGGACCGGCTTGCAGGCAACCAGCTGGGACTGATCAGAGGTCACATGAAAAGAAGCGCCTGAATCAAGCACCCAAGCCGAAGGAGCAGTAACAGTCGAGGAAGCAGCCACTGAAACTGAGCCTCTAGAAGTGGAACCAGTACCACGGCCACGACCACGAGCAGCACGCCGTGCACGGTACTCAGCCAACTTCTCTGGATGATGGGAGAAACAATTTTCTGAAAGATGACCAGTCTTGCCACAATGCTTATAGGGTTCTGCAGAAGTACTATTGGGTGTACTAGTCCTCCGAGAAGCTGCCAACACACCGTTAGACACTGTAGAGGACAGGGACTTGAGACGAGTTTCTTCTGCAAGTAAGTCTGACAGAGCATTTGCCATAGTGAGATCAGAAGAACTGTGAAGTAACCGTGTACGAATGGAATCATACTCAGCTCGAACTCCCATGACAAATCTATAGGTGAAAAACTTTTCAATAAATTTATGTGCTGGACAAGAAGCAGCTGAACATTCAGCTACCATGGAAGTCAATGATCCCATCAATCGATCAAAAGCAGAGTAGTACTCATCAATGGACATATCATTCTGCTCAATGACAAGAGTTTGCTGCATAAGACTATGTAAAAGAGCCCCACTGTCCTGTACATAGCGCTGCTTTAGATTTTCCCATATGGCCTTAGCAGTTTTGAACTTAGATAGACTCATAATCAAGGATTCTTTAGTACTATTGACCATAGCAGCCATCACTTTGCCATCATTGGTACCCCAATCTTTTACTGCAGTAGCATTACTAGCATCGTCCTTAACCTTAGGGGCATTATCAGTTAGATGATGTAGTAAACCATGACCCCTTAATGCAGTTTCCACACAGAAAGCCCATTCAGGATAATTTGGACCCTCTAAAGTGATACGGATGACAATTGCATTGTGCTGAGACTGAGACATGATTGAAACGACTGCTAGCAGCTGACCAAGGAGGAGGGAGGCAGTGACCTGTTACCGCAGTGGTATAAGAAGCAGACGACCCTCTCTGTTTGCTGAACGTGCCAGACCTCCGCTGTCCTCTGTTCTGTTCCAACAAGAAGAGGAAGCAGAGCAGATGGACGACGGACGATGTGCAGAAGAGGAAGCAGAGCAGGCGACGGGCGATGACGGGACGATCTCCGCAACGGACGACGGACGCAGACGGGCGACGATCCGCGCGGACGATGATGGTGCTGACGGGCGGGACGATCTCCGCAACGGACGACGGGCGTAGACGGGCGACGATCCGCGCGGACGATGATGGTGCTGACGGGCGATGATCCGCGCGGACGATGATCCCCGCGACGGGCGATGATCCGCGCGTGGAAGTCGCGAGTGATGCGCGGCTGCGACCTCGGGCGGACAGGATGTCGGCCTCAGGTGGAAGACGGCAACGAGGGCACGGCGACGGGCCGCGCGAAGACAGACGATGAGACAGCGACGGGCGGGCGACGAGAGAGCACGGCGACGGGCCGCGTGAAGATTGGAGGATCCCAAGGCGAAAAAAATGGATCGTGGGTCAGACTAATCTAATCCTAACCCTAATCCCATAGCTCTGGTACCATGTTACGTACCTTAGGGATCTCAGACTCAAGACACTCCAGAGGTGGAGACTGCAATATATAGAGAGCCACATGGCTAAATATAGAGTGGGCCTATAGATAGGCCTATAGAGATCATGCACTTAACAGAGTCCACGTCGTGGCCGGGAAGGCGCCGGGTGGAGGACCGGCAGGGGGAGCAGGAGGAGCTCCGGTGAGCATGGCCACCGGTGGACGAGTGTCGGCCCCGGGGGCGTGGTAGGGCCCATAGAGATGCGCCCAGACCACGGGTTCTGGAAGGAAGGCCATGGTGCCCCCCCCCCCTGCAGGCCACCCGGAGCCGAGGCCTGGGGAAGACCGCCCCTGCCACCCCCGCGACCCCCGCCACGACGACGACGACCACCCCGACCCCCCCCACCTCCGCTCGGCCCGGAGGGAGGGGGACCCAGAAGAGACTGTGGCGGTGGAGCAGACGACCGTGGTGGAGCAGATGGACGCGGCGGAGTAGCAGCCAGAGCCGTCGAGGAAGACGAGGACCCCGAGGAAGCCGCGGATCCCGGCTGGATGCCCTGCTGAGCTCCTCCATGACGAGATCGTCACGGACCTCCGGGAAGGTAGGGAAGGGCCTCTGACGGGTGATCCACGTCCTGAGGTGGGCGTAGCGGTCGTTGAGCCCGCGGAGGACGTTGAGGACCAAGATGCGATCCTCCACGGGCCACCCGAGGTCCCCAGGGAGTCCGCCATGCCCTTCATCCGACGGCAGAACTCGCCGACGGAGAGGTCACCCTGGACGAAAGTTCGGAAGCTCGCGTCGAGACGCAGAGCCCGGGCCTCGGCGTTGCCCAGGAACTGTCCCTCCAGGGCAAGCCACGCCCGCCGCGCGTCAGGGGTGTTGCGGACGAGGTCGTGGAGGTCCAGGGAGATCGTCCCCAGGATCCAGGAGAGGACGATGCTGTCGAGGCGGATCCAAGACGGTGTCCGGGCGGCGACCAAGGCGTCAGCAAGGACGTGGTCGTCGAGGGCGTAGCGGCGGAGAGTGAGGAGCACCAGATCCCGCCAGCGGGCGTAGGAGGGCGACTCCGGCTCGAGGACGACCGGTGTTCTGGACCCCCCGGCCTGGTAGTGAAGCTGAGTCACGAGCGGGTCGGCCGGATCGTGCTAGAGGATGGCGGTGTGGGCGAGGTGGTGGCCCGACAAGGCGGAAGAGGTGGCGCCAGCGTCGTGGGAGGCAGGAGGGGCGAGGAACTGCTCCGCCTCGGCGATCCGGCGGGCCAGGGCGTCAGCCGCGTCGCGTTCGCGCTCCCACAGTAGGGCGGCCGCGCGCACGCGGGCCTGTCCCTCCGCGGCGGCGGCGCGCGCGGCGACGAGGGCGGTGGCGAGGGAACCACCAGCGGGCTCCGGGAGAGGATCCACAGGTAGGGTTGCGTCACCGGACGGGAGGGAGCCAGCGACGACCACAGCAGGGACATTGCCGGCGGCCACAGCAGCGCCCTCAGGGCCTTCGGTGGCACCAGGAGAGGAGTTGGCGCCCGCTGCTGTCAGGGCAGCCGCCGGGTGCTGGACACTGGCGGGAGGAGGCCGGGCGCCGGTGGCCGGGTGCTGGACACCGGCGGGAGGAGGCTGGGCGCCGGCTGGAGAGAGCCAGGCACTGGCAAGAGGGAGCTTGGCGACGCCGGCAGGGGAGATGGCGGCTCCCAGGGCCACCCCGCCCCCTGGCGGCTGGAGCAGGGGCCGGCCGCTCGCGCCAGAGAGGGGCGGCGGTAGGTCAGCCCTGGGAGCGGTGCCTGGAGGCAGGGGCGGGTGGAGGAGGCAGCGGTTGCCCATGAGGGAGAAGCGCCTGGAGGCAGGGGGCGGGTGGAGGAGGCAGCGGCTGCCCATGAGGGAGAAGAGAGAGGGGGAAACACATGGAAGTAGGTGGGGGAAGGGGGAGGTGGCTGGCGGCCGGCCATGGAGGAGGGCGGCCGGCGGCCAGAAGCAGCGGCCAGGAGCGGCGGCGCCCAAGGGAAGAAGAGGGCGGCCAGACCTAGGCTGATACCATGTTAGAAGCTTTGTCTCTATTGATTAGGGCTAACCCTAGAAGGGTAGCTATATAGGTTCCATACATGGGCCACATGGGCCTTAATGTCTATTGATTAGGGCTAACCCTAGAAGGGTAGCTATATAGGTTCCATACATGGGCCACATGGGCCTTAGCCTCATGGGCCTAAACACATACTCCAACAACAAGCAGTGCTTTTTATGTAGCCTGAGTAGAGAGGCAGCGCTCAAGCTGAAGTGGTCAACAAGCATCTTTTCCTATCAGCCAAAACACTATTTATTTTCTGGTTATACTGACATGATTTCTGTTTTCCTCCCCATGTAAAGAAAATGTAACTGGTATATATAAAATAGTTTTTCAAATTGTTAGTCTCCTTGCTTTGTTTCATATGCATGTAAAGAAAAATGCTTAGAATAACTTATTTTAAATTTCTTCTTTCAAGTGACCAAAAAGGAAACAGATCCTTCTAGTACTACTGGAAAAGATTTTTTGGTAACATGACTGCTACAAGAAATTTGTCTTCATTGAATCAAGTATTATTTTGTGCAGCTTATATTAATGAAAAATGGCGGAAATATAATCTACAATGGACCCATAGGAGAGAAATCTTGCAAAGTGATTGAGTATTTTGAGGTCAGTATTCTTCGATCTTGATGGTGTAGTGTATCTATTTTTGTGTTCTTTGTTTTATCCTTTTCTTTTGAATTCAAATCATATTAATTTTTTTCTTGTGGGACTTCAATTGATGATATGACTCTAAGAAAATGATTTTTATAAGTGGTTATGAGGACATAGCAGCTAGGAATCAGACAATGCCAGTTTCCAGTGGATTTTCTTTTCACACAGTTGGTAGTCCTATATACACAAGTAGCATTGTGTTTAAAGATGTTTGTACCCGTGATGTAACATGGTTCACTGCAGCTCACGTGAACAACATATGTATATCCTGCTTTCAGCCTTGCATTTTGCATTTAAAAATTGATGAGTAAATGGTATATATCTGTCCAGCATTTATATGTAGTAAAAAAATAGCACTGATATTTTCCATGGCAAATGTATATGTAGAATGTGGTACTGTCCTAGTGTTTTGAGGAAAACCATAGGTTATAACTAGACGTCATATTTGCGTTTGTATCCTCACTACAACAATCCAGATATAGTACATCATAATATTATGAGGAATTTGGTAAAATCGTATTATTACAGAAATAATGTTCCAAATTCAAGTTCAAGAGGCATTAAACTGGGTGGTGGGGCACTGTGGATCCACCAACTGAGGCTCAGTTCCTGGTCCAACAAGGAACTAATAGGGTGCATTATTGCCTCTTTGTCTCGACAGAAAATTTCTGGAGTCCGAAAAATAGAGAGAAATAGCAACCCTGCTACTTGGATGATGGAGGTAACATCAACATCCATGGAGGCTCAATCCAATATAGACTTCGCAAGTACCTACCAAGAATCGTCATTGCATAGGTACATATGGTCATTCTATTCAGCATTTGATGATCCACAGGGAAAAACATATATGCCTTAAATAAGCGAGATTCATATACTGAAAAAAGTATATCAACAAAGTATTTCCATTGAACTTACAAAGTTATAAATAAGTTTATTTTGTTTTTGTAGGGAGAGGCAAGAGCTTGTTAAGCAACTAAGTACTCCACTACCAAATTCAGAAAACTTGTGTTTCTCCAGTTGTTTTCAGCAAAATGGATGGGGGCAATTCAAAGCTTGCTTATGGAAACAGAACATAATTTACTGGAGAAGCCCTCAATACAATTTGAACCGTATGGTGATCACAATACTGATAGCGTTGATCTTGGGAGTATTGTACTGGAGACATGCAAAGATGTTGTAAGTTAACTCACCACTTCTGTTTTTCACTTTCTACTGGTGACCTCCACAATTCCCTCATGTACAACACTATACAGAAGTTGAGAATGATTTACTAGATCATAATAAATCAGTGTAGGTATGTCGCAAATTCAATAGGCTAATCGCTGTGTTTTTCTTGTTCCTTCCAAGAAACAATGAGCAGGATCTATTCAATGTTCTTGGTTCAATGTATATGGGGGTCATACAACTTGGTGTTTACAGTGATATGTCAATTATATCATTCAGTACAACAGAGCGCATTATAATGTACCGTGAGAAATTTGCAGGAATGTACTCTTCCTGGTCATACTCATTTGCACAGGTCAGACTCTGATCACAAGTTTGCAACATAAAAATTCTAATTTAAATAGCTAATTAGAATTTCTACACCTTCTATAGGCGGCCATAGAGATCCCTTATGTATTTATCCAAGTGCTACTCTATACATTCATCATCTACCCAACAATTGGCTATTATTGGACAGCATACAAACTCATATGGTTCTTCTACACCACCTTTTGCTCAGTTCTTTCTTATATTTATGTTGGATTGCTGCTTGTTTCAATAACCCCAAATGTTCAAGCTGCCACCATACTGGGAACATTTTTCAATACAATGCAGGCACTATTCTCAGGATTTATTTTACCCGCACCTGTAAGTTTGGATCTCTTGTTCGTATTACAAATTTTATAATATATCTTATATTTTCAATTAGTCGTTTAGGGAAATATGTTCAAAGAACAGCAAGTTTGGCAACTATGTTCTCACATAAAGTTTATTGTGATGCTAACAATTCTATTTGGGGGGAATGCCTAAGACATATGAACACAGAACACTATTTATAACTTGCATGGTCTTCTACTGTTGTAGAGAAATTACTCCCATTCTAGTCATCTTGTTAGGGCAGGATAATTAGTGCAAATTCTCCTATCCTACTACTCCCATTCTGAACACGTCTAATCTTATGCATACATTTCTAGAAATGTACATTCAGAATATTGTAACTCAATTGCATTTATGGATATATTAGAATAATAAGAGTTAGATGAAATATAGTGTTTATGTACAAAACAAAAGTCAATGGTTTTCAGTACTCCTCGCTTGAGCCAAAATCTTTCAATATGATTGTACTAGCAAAAATCCCACCCCATTGTGCTATAGCTTTGTTTTAAAGTGGTATGCAAGGTATAATCCTAATTTTGGCTCTAGAGCTTGTATCCTAAGTAGTGGGTAAGGTAAAATTAAAATATAAATATATAGTTCCCAAGTATTCCACCCACTGAAACCTAGCACATTTCTCAAGTCTAACCCATCGAGTCCATATCCTTTAATTCCATCCAATTCCTAATCGATAACTCATTTTCTCTGCATTCTCTAGTCAATGAGGATAGATGCCTCCCTTCCTCATCTCAACGGCCTCATACCAGACTTTGAATGACCAAAGGAAGAAAAACAGCTATTCTCCTAGCTAGCATAGAAATAACACAAGGGCTGTCCATGATTGCGGACATGTCCTTATGTAATGGTTTACAAACTAATGCAGAGGTTATACACATGTACCCACATGATTACTATCGTCAACAGCGGCCACAACCTAGGTTGAACAATAGTTGGAAAGTAGCCTACATAGAACCACCTCTACATCCTCGATCTTAGATCACCTCAAAGGCTCAGACACAACTAGCACTCTCGAGGTTTTAAACTGCATCCTGTGGTTTTCTAGCCCCAATGGAGCACCTACAAGTCTCGGGGCAACCAAAGTCTCTACTTTGGTCCTCTAATATCATCTCCTAACTCCAACAGTGGTGGTACTATCTGCTCACTAATCTTGGATCGAGCCCCACCCATAACAGGGCATGTGGCATGTATAAGATAGTCATGTGGACATAGTTACCACAACTCAGTCCTTAACGACCAATGAAAGACCTCTTCTCAAAATGGAAATCCATCTTCCATTACCACTCACACCTCTAATCCTGTATAAAATTGGTCCACACATGTCCAAGTTATAGTGGAACCTCAAGTTATACCCACCACAAGTACCCTTAAAGGGTGCTTAGTGTTACTAACCTTTGGAAATTGAGAAGATGATAACTCCAGTAGTGGAGATAGCTATATATATATATATAGCCACATGGGCCATATGGGCCTATATTAGATGGGCCTTCATATACTTAACACCCCCCTTCAAACTCAAGGTGGAAGTGGAGGATCTGAAGCATTGAGTTTGATCAAGTGAAGCCGATGCTGCTCTCGAGTTTGTGCTTTAGTGAAGAAATCAGCCAACTGCAGCTCAGAAGGCACATACCGAAGAGCAATAGTTTTCTGATGACAATGAGACCGAGTAAAGAAGGCATCAACACCAATATGTTTAGTAAGTTCATGCTTCACAGGATCATTGGCAATTTGTATAGCTCCTGTATTGTCACAAAGAAGAGGTGTGGCGACATCACAAGAAATCCCAAAGTCAGCCAACAACCATCGAAGCCATACAATCTCTGAAGTAGTAGTGGCAAGTGCTCGAAGTTCTGCCTCTGTACTAGAGCGAGATACAGCTGCCTGCTTCTTGGACTTCCATGCAATAGGAGAGGAGCCAAGAAGAATACAATATCCGGTGATGGAACGACGATCCGTTGGGTCACTCGCCCAAGTGGAGTCCGAGTAAGCATGGAGCTGAAGTGGACTATTACGGGCATAGAATAAACATCGAGATGTTGTCCCCCTTAAGTACCGTAACACACGAAATAAATGTCCAAAATGAACAGAAGTAGGAGCACTCACAAACTGGCTCAAAATATGGACTGCATGAGCGATATCTGGTCTAGTAACGGTGAGATAAACAAGACTACCCACAAGGTGTCTATATCTAGAAGGATCCGGAAGAGGTATTACCATCAGTAGGACGAAGTTGCAAGTGAAGATCCATGGGTGTGGCAGTCGTCCGATTGTCAGTGATACCGGAACGAGCAATTAGATCTTGTATGTACTTCGTCTGAGAAATATAGTATCCATTGGCACATTGCTTAACCTCAATGCCTAAGAAATAGCTGAGAGGACCTAAATCAGACATTTGAAAGTGCTCACCAAGCTGTTGTTTCACAAGAGAAATATGTTCCACATCATCACCCGTAATCAATATATCATCAACATATAAAAGAAGCAAAGTACGACCACGTGATGAGAGATGAATAAATAGAGCAAGGTCATGATCACTAGGTGTAAAACTAGCAGCCTTTATCACAGATACAAAACGTTCAAACCAAGCACGAGGGGCCTGTTTAAGACCATATAAAGCACGGCGAAGCCGACAAACATAACCTGAAGGAGCATCAACACCTGGAGGTGGATGCATATAAACTTCTTCATTCAAATCACCATGAAGGAAAGCGTTCTTAACATCCATCTGAGATATGGCCCAAGAAGATGAAGCAGCCACTGCAAGTAAAGTACGAACTGTGGTCATGTGAGCAACAGGGGCAAATGTCTCTTCATAATCCAATCCCGGAGTTTGCTGAAACCCCCGTGCAACAAGATGGGCTTTATATCTCTCAATAGAACCATCTGACTTGGTTTTAATCTTGAAAACCCACTTATTGGTAATCGGTACAGCATGTGAAGGTAATGGAACAAGCTCCCAAGTGCCTTGAAGATCAAGAGCAGCAAGCTCCTCAGACATAGCAAGCTGCCACTCTGAAATACTAGAAGCTTCCTGATAAGTGGATGGCTCATCAACAACAGCACTCGCACGTGGAAATCCGAACTTGTCAGGTGGCTCAATAGTAGCACGATTCCGGAGATTATATCGTGGACCAACCTGTGTCTCATCAGAAATAGCACACGACTCATCATTATTAGTAAAATCAGCAAGACTGGGAGCATCAGGACTAGCCGAGGAAGTGGGAATAGGAATAGGATGTTTAGGACGACGAGAGTAGGTCTTTGTAATTGGTGGATGACGTGGTGGAGATGCAGGAAGGTTGGGTGGCTGATTATCAACAAGAGGTGGTGGAGGAGGCGGCAGTGGAGATGTAGGAAGGTTAGGTGGCTGATTATCAAGGGTGTCGAAAGATGAAGGAATATGAATAAGTGGGCTGGAAGGGGACACACATTGTGGAGTGGCATCATCACTGATTGAAATAGGAGGAAGGCACATAAAGGAGGTGGACTCGGTAGGAGCATATGATGACTTTGTAAAGGAAGTATAAAAGAAAGGACAATCCTCAACAAAGGTGACATCACGGGAGATACGTATGCGGCGAGAAGAGGGATCATAGCAACGATAACCCTTATGCTCAGGACTATATCCTAGGAAAACACACTCAACCGATTGAGCAGTCAACTTTGTTCATTCACGAGGGCAAGCAGAACATAGCATAGACATCCAAAAACTCGAAGATGATCATAGCGAGGAGGAGTCCCGAAAAGAACTTCACCAGGACACTTGCCAGACAATTTGGATGATGGTTGTCTATTAATAAGATACACAGATGTCGAAACAGCCTCTCCCCAAAAGTGTGAAGGAACAAAAGAAGCAATCAAAAGTGTGCGAGCTGTTTCTATCAGATGACGGTGTTTGCGTTCAGCAACCCCGTTCTGAGCATGAGCACCAGGACACGAGAGTTGAGCAAGAGTACCCTCAGAGTCCAGAAACCCACGAAAGGCAGCGGATAAATACTCCCCACCAGAATCAGCACGAAAAACTCGAATCGGGGTAGAAAACTGAGTGTGTACCATGCGAGCAAAGGTTTGGTAAATAGAACACAATTGAGACCGATGTTTCATAAAGTAAATCCAAGTATATCGAGAATGATCATCAATGAAAATAACATAATATTTATGACCACCCTTTGTAGCAAAAGGTGCGGGACCCCATACATCGGAATGAATAAGATCAAAAGGTTTAGCAGCATGGGAATCACTAATAGAATATGGGAGTTGTATCTGTTTCCCAAGCTTACAACCTTTACAATGAAAACTAGACTCGATAGATGTGGGACCTAAACAACCTTTATTTATTAAATTAGACAGACGAGACCCACATAAATGACCAAGACGATGATGCCACTTGGCAAAGGACGAGGTAGATGGCGATGATGACGAAACGGCTGATGACACATGAGCATAAATGTGAGGAAGACGCAAGGTGTCGAGAACGTAGAGGCTAGGTGAGCCGCTACGGCGATGGCCAGTCCCAAGTACAGTCCCGGTGCGCCGATCCTGAATAAAGCAAGATGAGTCATCAAATCCAACAAAACAGTTATGGTCAGCAAGTTGACCAACAGAAAGGAGGTTCATAGACAACTGAGGTACAAAAGAGACATCAGGAACAGAGAAATAAGAGTTTGAAAGAGAACCCTGATGAGTGATAGGACAAGATGTACCGTCTGCTGTCTGAATAGAAGCACCATCGTCGACCAGCTTACAGGCCACAAGCTGAGACTGATCAGACGTCACATAGAAAGAAGCCCCGGAATCAAGCACCCAAGACGAAGATGAAGAACCAGCAGCAGCAGCAGCAACTAACACAGATCCTCTAGGAGTAGAAACTGTACCACGACCCCTAGTGGTTCGAGCAGCGCGACGAGCACGGAATTCAGCCAATTTCTCTGGATGATGCAAGAAACAATTATCCGGAGCATGACCAGTTTTGCCACAATGCGGACAAGGCTCCTGAGAGGCACCCTTTGGTGTATTGAACTTTTAAGAAGCAGCCAACACACTATGAGACACATGCATGGGAGAGGTCATAGAAGAGGTCATAGACCGGAGACGTGTCTCTTCAGCGAGCAATTCTGACAGTGCCTTTGCCATGGTTAGAGTGGAAGAATCATGAAGCAACCGAGTACGTATGGAATCAAATTCCGCTCTTACACCCATGACAAAACGATAAGTAAGGAACTTTTCAATAAATTTGTGGGCTGGACAATCATCAGCTGTACAGTCAGGCACTATAGAGGTCAAGGATCCCATCAGACGACCAAAAGCTGAGTAGTACTCATCAACAGACATGTCTTGCTGCTCAATAGCATGAGTTTGCTGCATAAGAGTGTGCAAAAGAGCACCACTGTCCTGAACATAGCGCGCCTTCAAGGATGACCAGATAGCCTTGGCTGTTTTACACTTGGACAGACTCATAATCATAGATTGCTTAGTACTGTTAACCATGGCAGCCATCACCTTGCCATCATTAGTCTGCCAAGTTTTGACATCAGCAGCATTACTCCGATCTGGCTGAAGCGCAGGAGGATCATCAGTGAGATGAAAAAGGAGCCCATGACCCCTTAAAGCAGTTTCCACACAAAATGCCCACTCTGGGTAATTCTGACCATCAAGGATAATGTTGATAACAATAGTGTTGAGCTGCGACATGACTGAAAACTTCAGTAGACCAACAAGGAGAAAAAAAATCTGTTACCACCGTGACTGGAAGCAGCCTGAGATGGTCTCTGCGGAAGCAGAGGATGAAGCAGAGGACGAAGCCGGTTACAGCACAAGTCCAAATCTCCACGTGCAAACGACGCACGTGTCCGGGCGGACAGCAGGAAGCCGGGTGGACGACGAGCAGAAGACCGCGCGCACAGGCGGGCGGACGGCCAGGCGCACGTGCAGGCGGAGCAGATGGCCGCTCGTGCGCGCGTGAAGACGGGGACTGCCGTGGGCGGAAGAAGGAGACCCGGGGACGGCCGCGGGCGGAAGGAGACCCGGGCACCCGACGCGCGTGCAGGGCGGACGGCCACGTGCGGATGAAGGCCCGGACCCCGCACGAGATGAAGATGCAGATGTGCGGACGACGGCGACGGGCCGACCCGCGTGAAAACAGGGGAACCGTGACGGGCGGCAGACGGCGGCACCGCGAAGGGCGTGCACCGACCGGAAAAAAAATGGATCTGGGGTGATTAGGGATCAGATTAGCCCTAATTCGGCCCCTAAACCTTGCTCATATGGGCCTATATTAGATGGGCCTTCATATACTTAACACTTAGGTCACACCTTCCCAACATAATAGAGTCCTTCAAACTTTGCCAACTATCTGCCAAGTCATAGTCACCACTCACCACTCACCCAATACTCCTAATATCATCTCCCAAGTGATTCCATACTAATCAACCATTCCACACATCCACAATAGGTTAATGATAAGTTAGAGTAGTGTCAATAAATGCAATAATTAAAGCCTAGAGCCTATCCCTAACAATAGGTTAACCAGGGTAATAAGTGATAACAAGGCGAGGCTCAATCAAAACATTCATACTAGTAGAAACAATATACAGTGAAGCGCTAGCATATCTAGTAGCATGCCTAAATTGGTTGTGTAGGTGGGTGGGATATGACACCTCTATTGTCAAAAAGATCAACACTCGGGTCCTCTGTTTACTCCGAATCAGCAGCGTCCTCCTCTGAGAACTCCTCTGATGCTATTGGTATGAAACTCGGTAAAAGTAGCTATAAGTTGCAGCAAAGAGTACACAAAGAATCAATTATCAAGAAAATCACAAGATCCAAAATCACACAAACATAGATTCATTGTGTAGGGATCATTTTTAGGAGACTTTTGTTACAAGTTTCATTTTTTTAGTTAAAAATGAATTAGGTATGAATTTCTGAAGATTAAATCATATTTCCATAAAATCATTTAACTAAGTTTAGTCTGTAAAATCATATGGGTGACATGTGGCAGCCTATAGGCATGCTGACGTCAGAATGACGCCATGGGGGGCCAAGGTCACTGATAGGTGAGGCCCCACTTATCAAGAGTCGATAGTTAACAGGTTCAAGGTGGTCTGATCTAGATGGGACCAAGCTTGGACTCAAATCCAGACCAGCCTAGACTGGACATGTGTTGTATTCTGGTTCACCTGGCTTGGCCTTAGTGAATGGTAGACCAATGCACAATCTACATGCAAATGGTGCAAGAAACACCATGGGCATGTAGTTCGCAATGCATAGCGTCCATGACCACACAATTGATCCGATAGTCTAAAACTTTATGCACTAGATCTGTAACCCTATAAATGCAGCTTGGACACCTCTAGAACCACCATCACATTTGATTGCAACAGACACATTTATCAAGTGTCAGACCATCCATTGAAGCTTGATTTTCTTTTCTTTTTCTTCTCTGAAATCATTGGATACATCTTCTTTGGCCACTAGATGAATTTCCCCTTTACACCGGATTATCTGTTGAGAACAAAATCCCTGTTTCAAGCTATTTTGAGTGTCAACCATTTCAGACGGTGAATAAAACTAACCCTAAATATCATGCATTAGAAAATATATTATCACTTTATTTGTAAAGGAAAATAGGATTTTGCTGAACCAAGTGTTTCCTTCTCTACATTTTATTTGAAGGAAGGAATTCATATTCAGTTCAACTTTTCTTTTCAGCAAATTCCAAAGTGGTGGATGTGGATGTATTACCTTGTCCCTACATCTTGGGTACTCAATTCCATGTTGACCTCCCAGTATGGAAACGTAGACAAGGAGATCAAAGCCTTTGGAGAAACAAAAGCTGTTGCTGTTTTCTTGAATGACTATTTCGGATTTCATCAGGACAGGATGGGCATAGTAGCGGTTGTTATCACTGCATTCCCTATTGTGTTTGTTACTCTTTACTCTCTATCAGTTGAAAAATTGAACTTCCAAAAGAGGTAAACATATGTTCCGAAACTAGTGGCGACACATATGAAACTGTATACTTGTGACAAGTGTTCAGATATGAATTTGTCCTTATTAATTAAAAAACAAGTTATATTTTGCGTTACTCTTTTTTTTAGTGGTCACCTCTTTTTTTTACTGGTCACCGCAAGCAGTGGAAGCTCAGTTAAGGCAGTGTCATCGAGAAGGCGGCCGAAACGACGCATCACTCGCAGGTTGAGACGTGAATTGTTTGTATCCTCCGCCTTGTAGTTCATGTTAAAATCACCACAAATTATCCAAGGTCCAGAGACCGAGGAGTGGACTTCGCGGATTTCATCCAAGAACGCCTGCTTGCCGGCCTCAACAGAGGGGACATAAACCACTGTTAGCCACCACCACCACTGATCTTGGGCACTACGAGACGACAGTTTCAGAGTGACAGAGAACTCCGAGCAAGACAAGTCGGTCCCTACCCAGTCAGAGCGACGCCACGCCACCAAGATGCCACCACGGGACTCCACGGCCGGGAGGTCAAATTATACTCCCATTAAGAGCATCTCCAGCAGGCTATCTAAACTCACTACCTATCCTATATTTAGGCAGTGAATGAGAAAAAACGCACTCCAGCAGGCTACCTATGTGACGGCCGGGAGGTCAAATTCTACTCTCATTAAGAGCATCTCCAGCATGCTATCTAAACTCACTATCTATCCTATATTTGGATAGTGAATGGGAAAAAACGCACTCCAGCAAGCTACCTATGTGACTACCTATTTTTGTTGGCCCAACAAATTCCTCCCCCTACTACCTACATTTGTTGGGCTAACAAACCTGTCTACCTATTTCTCTCCCACCCACCGACGTGCATCTCTCTCCTTCGCCCGACACCGCGACAAGGAGACCGACGCCGCTGCAGCCAGACGACCTCCGTTGGATCTGGAGCGAGTGAGAAGGCTGGTGCGCGGCCCCTCACCGGCACGGCCCTCACCGGCGTAGCCCCCACCGGATACGGCCCTCCCCTAGCACGGAGGCTCACCGGCAGCGCGACTCCCTGCTTCGGCACGGCTCTCCTGCTCCAGGCTCCGGCGGCGCGGCTCCCCTTCTCCAGGCTCCGGCGGCGCGGCTCCCTACCCCGACGGGGCGAGGCACGGCACATGCGACCTGCCCCGGCGTGCTCCTCCCGGCGGTGCGCCTCCCCAGCGGTGCGGTGGCCTGTCCCGGTGGCGCAGAGGCTCTCCCCGGCGACCTGCGCCGGTGCATCTCCGGCCATCTCCACCTCCATCCATGGCCAGAAGAAGAACGAGAGGATGACGTATGGGACCCCTGTGTCATTCTCTGTTAGGATTAGTTTGGGTAGTGTGTTTGTTGGAGTTGGAAGCGAAATATAGGTAGTATGAAAATTGGTAGCATTTAGGTAGCACTGTTGAGTCATAGATCATGCTTTGCGGCATTCCAGCCACCTTGGTCTCCTGGAGACCGATTACAGCGACACGTTTCTGCACGGGGAACTCCCTAACCAAACTACCACGCGCGCAGGCTGCGTTCATGGTAGATGTACTGCTACTCGCCAGATGCAAAGGGGAGAGAAGAATATCCTAGAGGAAAGAGGAAAACTGACGGATCCTAGATGCATAAATTTATGGCTCGCAAGTATCAACAGCTCAATAACAGAGGGTTAAAGGATAAGGAAAGCGGGATTTACCGGCGGTACCCCTAGGACCTAGCCGTGGCTGCGCTGCGATCCTCCGCCAGCCCTTCTCCGGTTCTCCCCCTCCCCGCCGGGAAATGCCACCAAACCCGCCGAACAACGATGCGAGTAGAAATCTGAAGTCTCGAAGGCCGATCTCCCTTCTCCGGTGGATGCTGGGTCAGGCGGGCCCCACCTGAACAATTTGTACTGGATTTTATTAATTGTCATCAGGTTGTAACCGTCATGTACACACGGGTGACGGGTAACGGCTAACGGGCACCTGAAGCTCTTTTTCTACGGCCGTGTTTAATTGGTGAAAAGAATTTTTGTGGGTGTTACGTGTTGGAAGGATGTTGGGAGGGGTTTTCGGATACTAATAAAAAAATAAATTACAGAACCCGTTAGGAAACTGCGAGATGAATCTAATAATACTAATTAATTCGTCATTAACACATGTTGGGTACTGTAGCACTTAAGGTTTTTCATTGACTAATTAGACTTAAAAGATTCGTCTCGTGATTTCTCTAAGAATTGTTCAATTAGTTTTTTTTCGTCTACGTTTAGTACTCTATGCATGTGTTCAAACATTCGATGTGATGGGTGGAGGCAAAAAATTTTGGAAACTAAACCAGACCTATATAGACGTTCATGTCCTCGTTTTTTATGGAAAATGGTAATTTTATATATTTTTTAATTTTTTTAATTTAACACTTATGTTTTCAAACTAAAGAAAGAGTATGGTTCTAGTGTTAACTTTTAGACAAAATGATAAGTTTGTCCATATAAATTTAGCTTGCCCATATAAATTAGACAAAAAGACAAGTTTTTTAGACAAAAAGAGTATGGTTCTAGTATTAACTTTTACATTAAATAAGTTGACATGAAGAGAGATGATGAAAGTTTTATGGCATAGACCTTTAAAAAATAGTTTCATGGAATAAAATAAGTTTTAAGAAGATGAAACATGTCTATACTACTTCTAACGCATGGGAGTCTTAGAAATTGGGACATAAAACCTCTACTGAGACTGTCTTAGGACCACGAGAGAGAAAAAAAAAACTAAAGTACCCTTATCTCTTTCTTTCTTTCAGGTAAAGGTACTTTGGTCTTTCTTCACATGGTCCTAATTGGCCATCTATTTTTCTAGATGAAATTATTAATTAGAGGCATCACATTTAGCCAGGCCAAATGCAAAGGCAGCGACCTCTTAAATGTCCACACTAATAATCGGTGTAACTTGTTCACCATAATTATAAGGGAATCTAGAAAATAAACATTCAGAAGAGGAGATAGATTGAAAAGCAGGAGAACTCTCTTATGCATAAGAGAAGAGAAAATTAGGGTTTATTTGGATGCACTCGTATCCACCTCAGTCCATATTTGTTGATGTGGATTAAAGTGTAAGTTAGATTAATTTTCACCCTAATCTACTTTAACGCACGTAGATTAAATTAGATACAAATGCAGCCAAACAAGCCCTTAATCCATAGAGGCATAGATGGCATCATGCAAGGATATACAAAACTTAGTTACATTAATACATTTTGATATAATAAAGATAAAAGACGGCATAGAACCGAACATTTGTATAATGAATTTGATCCACCATTACTCCAATGAGATGTCCTGGTCAGATGATGGTATCATGCCCAATCGTACGTCCAAATGGTAGGGGGTCTAGGAGAGAATCGAGACATGTGGAACCTTTGTATCCGAAACACTCCTTCAATTTTTAATCACACTTTGATTGAGATACACCTTTTCACACGTCTTGCGTTCGTAACACTCCATCTCACAAGATTGAGCTTTGCTTTGTTATAACCTCCCCATCACGGTCTAGTAGGTGTTCATAAACAATCCTTTAGTTTTAATAATCACTTCCCGTCACGCTCTCATAACACTCCTTTAATTTTAATAGTAGGTGTTCCAAGATGCTTTGACGGAGCGACATGGCGAGGATTGATCCGGCCGGGCCCACAAGTATACCCAAGTAGACCATTTCCGGTGACTCTTTCCACGTGTCCACATCGCACCGGACCCCACCGCACAATCCACGTTTTGTTGGACCGTCCCCTGAGTTCTTCCAAGACCTCCCCGCGTTTTGCGTACGAAACCATGGTCCATGGTCCTCCCTCAGACCTCAGTCCCTCCTCCGGTGATCCGGTCCCTTTGTAAAACCGATGCATATATAACCAACCCCCACGGCCAGTCGTCGGCCAGCAGCATCTGCACTTGTGCATCGGCAAGTGATCTGTGATCATATCACGCTGCGCGCCCTTCTTCTTCTTCTTCCCGCGAGCAACTAACTTGCAGCTTCATCAGCTTATTAGTGTACCCAAGCCGCCTTAGCTCCGATCCTGTCGGCGACAGCAGCGATGGCGGCAGTGTGGAAGAAACCGATGAACGGGAGCCCCAGGTCCGCCGCAGAGCCGTCGCGGCGGCAAGCCTTAGCAGCAGCAGCTTTGTTGCCCGGCGATCACGGGAGGGCCCCGAGAGGCTACGTCCCCATGGTGCTCGTCGGCGACGACGAGGCGGGCAGCGAGGAGAGGATCATGGTGCACGTCGAGATGCTCAAGGAGCCATGCATGGCGGCCGTTCTGGAGATGGCCGCGCAGCAGTTCGGCTATGGCCAGCCAGGCGTGCTGAGGATCCCATGCGGCGTCGACCGGTTCCAACAGATGATCGGCGCCGCGTGCGAGGCTAGATAGATACGGCGGGCAGCCACATTTGTGCTGAATTTGTTCATTCTTTGATTGATACGGATTTCATCCAGTATTCGGCGTGCCAGATGAAGTACCTGGCTTACATGTACAGACAAGATGCATTTTTGTGCTGAATCAGTTCATTCTTTGGTCTGAAATCTGAATTTCCACCAGGAGTTGGTGTACAGAAGACAACTACAGATGTGATGCATATAGGGTCAGATTCTATGGATTCAATTTTCTTCGGAAACTTGCGTGTAAATGTTGCCACTACTCACAGATCTCAGAAGAGAGATGCAAAAAGAAATCGTGAGGCGGGATTATCCCATAGATAGATACAGCAGAAAATGAACTTAAGAAAAAAATACAGAAAAAGGAGAAAGAATGCTACAAAAGGGGTTTTGTTTTCGATTTGTTTTTATCATTTCCATAGCTCCTCCATTGGAACGCCACGCTCCTCGGCGACATCCTTGAACTGCTTCATCATCTGCGTCGCCTTGATGGTGGCTCGTGCATTGTTCAGGGGGTTCTTGCTGCGCAGTTGCTTACCCAGAGCATTCTCAACACCAGCCATCTCCAACACAACCCTCACAGCTCCACCAGCAATAACACCAGATCCAGGGCAAGCAGGCCTCAACATCACCCTGGCTGCTCCATAGTCCGCATCAGCTCTGCTCGCATTGCAGCAAAAAGCAAGACAAATGTTCAGATTGCAATAACATCAATACATGCTCAACTTTTACAGTTATATATAGACCCATCTATCATAGAAAAAGGAACGGAGAATCCTATTGTTGCTTGGGGTGCCACAGGATTCACCAATTCATAACATGGCAAACATTCAAGGGGAATAAAAACAGTACTAGTAATGTGTCCAAAGAGAAAAAAAGAAAATGGTAAGCTCATGTTATGACCGGCATCACGTATCAACGCTGGGCCTGGCCCAGTGGCTAGGCTGGCTGGCGCAAGGAGGGGCTAGACGCCCAGGAGCTCTCCCTATTAGATATTTTGTTATTTCCTTAATTATAGGATCGTGATTGGATTGTATTGGAAGGGATAAATACCCCTTTGACAATTTGGAATTAAGCAAGCAAGGCAATAATCTTTTCCTGCCCTCAAGGGCCACTTTGCCGATCTTCCCAGCCCCCTCACGTCCTCCTCCTCACGCACGCCCTAGGGCAGCCGCCGCCTCCCTGCTCAGCCACGGCACCCCAGCGTCGCCGTGAACCTCGCCCCCATCCTCCAATCTCCTATCCCTACGCCCTATGCAGCCGCGGTAGGATCAAGGATCCCTACGCCCTTTACTTGAGCCAATTGACCAGAGAGAAAAATGGTAAAGCAGCACTTCCAGAGTACAGACTTCTAGTGACTAAAGGGTTCACAAAATTATGTCACAACCTCTTAACCAGAATGCACACTTAGTGAGGAAACCTATAAATTGCAAACACCAACTGACATAAGTACAAGTTTTTCTATTGGCAATTGCACAGGATTATGAGAATCTCTTTTGTTGGACCAGATATTCTAGCTTTTCATGTCAGGCTAGCTCCTTCCAATAATGAATTCATTTGCCTGAATTTGATTTGCCAAATAGGTTGTAGATTACTCAAAAATGTATTTGTGTCAAAAGCCGGTAAAAGTAATGCTTGAAAAAAATGATAGCTTTGAACAGATATAATTGATGCAACCTTGCAAATCGTACAAGTAATGCTTGAAAAAAATCACAGCTCAGGGAACTAAATCAGATAGTTGCCACAAAAAAAGTTATAACTGACCCAAATTAGTACTACCAGAACAAAAGACAAAAAAACACAATGCACTAAATTGTCTAAAAACAGTGATGTATGCACCTTAGCCAGGAGGAAAGTTAGTTAAAGGTGAACACTATTATGTTGCAAAAATAATTATTTCTACTTAGAGCATTTTGGATTCATAAAAATGATAGTTTAAATTATTCATTGCTTGCTGTATATCATACAAGAACAGTATATCCTACATTCATAGACTTGATCATAACTCGAAAGTGTTCAACATATAGAAGTACTAGTTGTTTGGCAAAAATATGGGTATTCAAATGAATACCCTAATAGGCTAATGCCCTTGACTTGAACCAGGCCCATCCCTTGCTAAACCTGACAAGTGAATTACTATAGGCTTATTCACACAACAGGAACATTCAGACAACAGGAAAGGAGACATAGCTACAGTACTGGATCTAACATCTAACAATGGAGTTTGCTGTGGATGTAGAGAATTACAAATTCGTGAAGGAAAATTCAGATTGAGTTCAGTTCCTCTGTCAAATAGGAACACACTAATAGGGACAATTTTCAAAAGTCATGTTAGCTTCAAAATAACATTAGGTGAATAATAGTACCACAAGAGAACCAGCAACGGAACTTGATTTTGCAGCCACTAGTCTCATTTCTTAAAACAGCTAACTGTATGTTGTTCTTAGGCCTCAGTCAAGGTAGAAGAATAGTGCGATAAATCGCAAGCATGTCTCAAGCCAGCTTGAATTACATCAGTTAGCAGGCACAATTAACCTAGACTGCTCAATGTCCAGAATATCTCACTAACCTCAAACTAACAAGGATTAGCATAGGCTAACCATCTTGGGAGCAATTCAAGTACAAGCGAACCTTAAGTAGTGCTGGACAATGTCACTGACCTGTGCGGGAATGTGGAGTACTTAGTAAGCGGCACTGTGACAAGGTTGCGTCGGCCGTTCATGGCGGCCTTGGTGATGGCCTCCGTGACCTCCTTGGCCTTTCCCACGCCGACGCCAACGTGGCCCTTCATGTCTCCCACGACAACAATTGCGCGGTAGGAGAGCTGCCTGCCTCCCTTGACGACCTTAGTGACGCGGTTGACCTGCACGACGCGCTCGGTGAAATCGTCGTTGGGGCGCTGCTCCCGGTCCATGTCCATGGGGTCGACCACCTTGACCTCGTAGACGTTATTCCCCAGCAGCGACTCGCCGCTGAAGGCCGGCCCGTAGAGAGACTCGTACGCCGCCGCCACGTCTTCTGGGGACTCCGGCGGTAGCTCGTCAAACGCCGCGGGCTCGACGTAGCCCTCGGGGGGCGCCGCGAACTGGAACTCGGAGGAGGACACCGGCTCCGGCCGCGGCTTCTCGTCCTCCTCGTCGTCGTCCTCGCCCCCAGCGGCGGCGGATTCCTCCGCGTCTCCTCCCTCCTCGGCGACGGAGTCGTCCCAGGAGGAGGCCTTGGGGACAGGGAGGAGGAGGCGGCGGGAGGCAGCGAAGAGGAGGAGGGGTTGAGGGCGGAGGCGGAGGGAGAGGGACAGGGACAGGGATGGGAAGGGCGCGGATGGGATCGGGGCGGAGGGGGAGATAGTTGCTATGGCCATGGCGGTGGCGGTGGCCGCCATTTTGAAGCCGTAGGACGCCCCGGCGACGGCGATGGAGGGGAGGGAGGAGGCGGAAGCCGGTGAAGTGCGGGGATGGGAGTGGCCGTTGCCCAGCTTATCCCTTCGTTATCCAGTGGGGAGACGGGGCAGGCCTTGTTGGATCATTAATGGGCCACATGGGCCAGACGGATCGGCCCGTCCCAGGCTCCTTGCCGAAGGGGAATCCCATTATTGCGCTGTTGGGCCGGAGCGGGCAGTAGGGTATCCTTCGCCAGCACTCGTCTAGTCGCCTTCCTCCCTCGACGAAGACAGAAGCCGCCGCCGCCGCCGCCGCCGCCGCCAATCGCCATGCGTCTTCATTCAGGTAGGAAAATAGGGTATGGTATCAATTGATTCAGTTCGACTTGCTGGATTCTTTTTACTGAAACGTAGAACTGAGCAGGTCTGCAGTCTTGGTGATGAGTGGTGACTGATTATTGATTGACCTGTACCCACGGAATTGATGGACACGGCCTCATCTCTCACCCCCAGCACCGCAAGCAGATTCCCCAGACAATATCTGGCTTCTTCTACCCTCACTACCTGTTGAACCAAGAGAACGAGATAACAGCAATTCCCGAATTCATCGGCATTAAGGGGACTGAAGAACCTCCATTTCTGGACGCTTCGTTGCCCTTCTTGCCCGACTACAGGTGGATCCGTCCTAGGGACTGCTGCGGTGGCCTTCTCCTCAACATGTGCTGGAAGGTGAACCCCAGAGATGAATGCAATTACGTGGTGTGCAACCCTGCTTCTGATAAATGGATGGTCCTGCCTGAGCCCCTTGACAACAACAGCCCAGTGTCTACAATGCGTTTGGGTTTCGACCCGGCCACTTCCTCTCACTTCTATGTGTTCCAGCTCCTAGAGGAAGATCAGTACGGATATATCACTGGCCTGGAAATTTACTCGTCGGAAACTGGAGCGTGGAGTCACAAGGAAAATGGTTGGAGCGATGAGGTTGTGCCGGTCGAGGAAAGAGGTGTCTTTATGAATGGAATACTCCATTTGATCTCCTCTGATTCCACTATACTGACAGTGGACAAGGAAGGGAAGACATGGAGGACCATTCCTTTGCTGGAAAGTATGAGTTTGGAAAACTTTTATAAGGGCCCTGTTGCTTTTATTGGTCAATCACAGGGGCGCTTGTGCTATATAAATACTAGGAGACATCTCACTTCTAAAATATCAGTCTGGATTCTTGAAGACTATAGTGCGGGTCAATGGATGTTTAAGTATAATGTTAGCACTTCCCAGCTTTTCGGAGAGGTGGATCTCATGTTCGAGCGGGATTATTCTTTAATTGCAATCCACCCAGAATGCAATGTGATTTTCGTTGTTTGGAAATGTGAGAATCTGCTAATGTCATATGACATGGATTGTGGGAAAGTTTGTGTTATATGTACTCTCACTGAGCCTATTGATGAGAAATTTTTTCTACAATATTTTCCGTATGTACCTTTTTTCTCGGACTCACTGGCTGATCAAAACTAGAAGCACGACACAAAAGGTGAAGATCAACAATTGTGACTCCAAAATGCTATGGATGTCTTCTCATGAGCTGGGAATTCGGTTGTGACCAAATTAAATCATGAGAATAGGTTATCTACTTTATTTTCTCTTCTTTTCATAGTCTGTGTTTATTGTAGTATGATACATTCCTTGTCTTGTTTTCAAGAAATGCTATGAATCGACAATCATAAAGAGGTTGTAACCTGAATACCTGATAGTGCAGAGATTACTTAAATAAGTCTGCTTGCTTTTCATTAATGATATTTGTTGTCATTTGTTATCTGCAGTGCCATATTTTTCCTGCATTCATCTAATTCTCTGTCATAGCTACTCCCTTTGTCCTAGAATATAGTGTGTTGTGACTTCTAAAATTTTGTATTTAAATATAATGCATTCTGTGTGGTGTCCATACTCAGATTTGGTGAAATATAATGCATTCTGTGTGGTGTCCATACTCAGATTTGGCAAAGTTTGTTAAAAAAGAAACCATGATTTGAGGAGAAACTCCTTAAATGTGTTTAATCTATAGGTACATGCGTCATTTGAGTATTCACTTAAGTTGTCTTAATTTTTTTGGAATGCGCTATATTATAGGATAGAGGGAGTAGTCCATTCGATGGATATATGTGACCACTTACAATTTTGACTAAGATGTATCCTTGATTCCTCACTAGGTGAAATCATTTTAGAAGAACTAAATTGTTGCCTGTTCAATTTAATAATAAAAGGTTGACTAGTTGTGAAGAATGGACATAAAAGTATAGCTGTTGCCAACCTTGGAGGTTCTGCAGCTTATAATAACATACAAAAATTACTTATAAATTTGCCTCTGCTTATTTTAACTAATATTTATATTTGTTGGGACTAGGATAGTTATGTGCATTTGCATATTCTGTAGAAACATTCATTTTCAGGACCATAGCACATCTTTGTAGCCCAAGAATTGGTGTTGAAAAAGTAGAGGTGACAATGATCAGAATCAGATGAAAATATCAAAACGGTTTGCTAACCCACCTTTTTTTGTTCGGAGATCAATCTCGAAAGCCATAATAAAGCCAAATATAAATACAAAGAGTTATCAGTATAATGTGTTTAGTTGAGTTGTGAAAAGGCTGCTAAGGGTTGAACTGTTGAACAGCTATGGCTTTTGGGAAAAAAAAACTGCTGTCAGCAGTCAACCACCCAATCCATAATTCAGATATGGATCGTACTTTTGCGTATCATCGTGTTTCCGATGGAATGATTTACGACAGATGGTGGTTCATTTGTGAAATTCTACTTTTATTCAATGTGCAGAAGACCGTTGTTTCATAAGAGAGAAAAGAAGATGGTGCAGTAGTTTACGTGGCCTTTCCTCGCTGGCTTTCTATGTCATTTTCAAGTTACATGGCTATTATTTATCTGCAGGCTCCAGGCAGCAGTAGGCCATGAGATTAATGTGCTTTGTACGATAATGCCGACGTTTATACTAAGGCTGTCCGCACCGCGCGACGGTAAAGGCGACTGAACGCCACATGGAGCGTTTGAGTGCCTGCACAGGTAGACGGTAAACGTTGTGCTACAGTAGTGTATCTACAGGAACACGCCACAGGAAGCGCTCGCCTGTGCGCACCTGTAAATGGAAAGGAGAGAGAAAAAGAGATGAGAGAGGAGGGAGGAGAGAGAAAGAGAGAGAGGAGAGAGGATATGATATGGTTGTTGATATAGAGCAAATATGGAAAGGAGAGAGAAAGAGAGATGAGAGGAGGGAGGAGAGAGGATATGAGATGGTTGTTGATATAGAGTAAATATGGGTGCGGGAGGAGTTGGTATAGAGGTGAGAATCCTGGATGACTAGGACAGAATATTTCTTTAGAGATGTGTTTAGAGAGTGGTACGGTGCGGATAGCCTAAGGGCCCTTTTGGATCCTATAAATTGAATCTTATTCAAGTAATAAGATTCCAGCAATTGCTTTCAAGGGTGGTAGAATTTTGTTGGGATCTAGTATCCTTGTACGGATACGTATAGAATTTATTTGATAAGAAAAGGCTTATTGACGTATGCGAATGTGATGAGTACGGTCTTTTTTTAAGAGTAGTTTTTCTTTTTCTTTTTTTTTTTGGTGTGGGGTCGTCTTTTTATTTTTTAGCCCTTTTTTCGAAAGATTTTCTTAAATATGTCCCTGACGGAAAAATTTCAGGAAATGGACCCAGAGCTTGGCGCCATCAACGCTGGCGCCAAGATAACACAGCTTGGTGCCGTTAACGTTGGCGCCAAGCCCCCATGCCACTTGGCCGACAACGCCGAGCTGGCGCTAACGTGGCAGCACCTTGGCGCCGTCACCATTGGCGCCAAGCTTGGCGCCATCATCATTGGCGCCAAGTCTGGCGCCACAAACCTGTTACTATGTATATCATTTTTTATCCTAAATATTTCTAGGTTGTTCTAAGTGATCAAACAGAAAGTCACTGTAAAAACTCTAGAGTTAGTCACATTTCTCAATATCAAAGTCATGTTAAAATTTCAAATTTGTAAATGTCCAAGTCATGGTAAAAAAAGTCATTTTTCCATATGTCTACCACATGGTAGTTGGTATTCTAACATATCCAGGCCGCAGCAAAAATTCTGGGCCTGGATATGTTAGAATACCAACTACCATGGGATAGCATCAATGTCATGGTAAAATTTCAGACTTAACAAATTTTCATATGTCCATCTCATGGTAAAATTTTGATGGGCATATGCAAATTTTACCATGAGATGGGCATATGCAAAATTTTGGCTAAGTCTTTAAATTTTGGCCCTAAGTAAAATTTTAAATATGCAAATCCACAACATGTAGCCATTTTGCAATATTCAAGTCATGGTAAAATTTTAAATGTCTTCAAATTTACCATGTGATGGACATATGCAAATTTTACCATGACTTGGTTATTTAAAGACTTAGCCAAAATTTGTAAATTCCAGACTTAGCAAAATTTAAAGACTTAATCTCATGGTAAATTTAAAGACTTAGCAAAAATTTTAAATATCTAAGTCATGATAAAATTTGCATATGCCCATCTCATGGTAAAATTCCAGACTTAACAAATTCTAACATGTCCATCTCACGGTAAATTTGGGTACTTAAAACAGGGTCTTGGTGTCGTGATCGGTGGCACCAGGCTTGGCGCCAATTAGAGTGGCGCCAAGTCTTGGCGCCAAAGATCACGGCGCCAAGACTATGCCACGTCAGCGCCACGCGTTAAGGTCTTGGCGCCAGTTACCCTGGCGCCATGCCATGTTACTTTGGCGCCGACGACCATGGCGCCAAGATAAGAGTCTATTTTTTAAAATCTTTCCGTCATAGACATATTTAAGAGAATCTTTCGAAAAAAGGGCTAAAAAACAAAAAAAAAGATGGGGTGTGGGGTGGTTCTGGGAGAGGCGCCACTGGGCCCAAAAGTGCAACTGATCTCATCTGTGTTACACAATGATGGTAAACCCGCAGGCCCAACACTGTGGAATCAGAATTCAGTGTTAAGAATATTCCTATATTCCTAATGATCAATTAAGAAGATGCTAAGTAACTGCTAATTGCAGTTACCGTTCTCCGTTTTCTCTGCGATCATGGGAGCGAGGCCTGAACGTGGGAGCGGGCTCTCCCGCCCACTCACCCCTGGAACCGCCCAATGGGCATGTATATATAAATACTTTTACTGTTCATCAATAAAGGATTACATCATTCGCACTATCCATTTTCTACTGTTCTAAAATACTCTCAACACGTTATCAGCGTTCTACCGCTGAGCGAGAAGGCCTGGAGCAGTTCGTGATCCTAGAGGCGAGTTCGTGACGTCGAGTTCATCGGAAAGGAAAGCGAAAGATCAAGATGTCTTTCGAAGTCAATCCAATGGAGGAATTATGTCTTATAGATAGTGGAACCACAAACACTATTCTTAGGGAGATAAAATATTTCCAGACTCTTAAGAAAAGAGAAGGAAATATTATGACTATTTCAGGTCGTGATACTTTAATAGTTGGTTCCGGCAAGGCAACTATTATTCTCCCTATGGGTACGCAATTAACGATAGAGGATGCTTTATTGTTTCCAGAATCGACTCGTACTCTTTTAAGCTATAAAGATATCCGTAAGAATGATCTTCATGTGGAAACACATGCAGATAATAAAGAAGAATTCATTCTCTTTACCAAACTTACTGGATGTGGCAAACAAGTTTGTGAGAAAATTCCCTCCCTCCAATCAGGATTGTACTATACATACATAAAACCCATATCTCATGTTACATATAAGGTAATTTTTCAAAATGTTAATTCATTCCAAACATGGCATGATAGATTAGGTCATCCTGGAATTGGAATGATGAGAAAAATTATATGCAATTCAATTGGTCATAATTTGCATAAAGCAAAGTTCCCTCAATCTTCGGATTTTGTATGCACCGCGTGTGCTACTGGGAAATTGATTTTGAGGCCTTCACCTCTTAAAATCAAAGCTGAACCACTAAAATTCCTTGAAAGAATTCAAGGGGATATTTGTGGACCGATTCAGCCTACATGTGGACCATTCAGATATTTTATGGTGTTGATAGATGCATCTACTAGATGGTCTCATACGTGTCTTTTATCGACACGAAACCATGCTTTCGCTAAAATAATGTCTCAACTAATACAGTTGAAAGCACATTATCCTGAACATAGAATTCAATTGATTCGAATGGACAATGCTGCTGAGTTTTCATCACATGCCTTCAATGATTATTGTATGGCATTGGGAATTCGGGTCCAGCATTCAGTACCTTATGTCCACACTCAAAATGGTTTGGCTGAATCATTGATAAAGAGAATTAAACTCATTGCTAGACCAATGTTGACGAATTGCAAATTGCCTACTTCGTGTTGGGGTCATGCAGTACTGCACGCTGCAGAATTGATCCAACTACGACCAACTGCATATCATGATAATTCCCCCTTACAATTAGTGCGTGGAAATCCTCCAAGTATTTCCCATTTGCGTAAGTTTGGGTGCGCTGTATATGTACCCATCTCACCACCACAGCGGACAGCTATGGGGCCACACAGAAAACTGGGGATCTATGTGGGATTTAAATCTCCGTCGATCATTAAGTATATAGAACCTCTCACCGGGGATCTATTTACGGCCCGGTTCGCTGATTGTATTTTTAATGAGGATCATTTCCCGGCATTAGGGGGAGAATTGTACCAAAAAGATGAATGCCGAGAAATTAATTGGAATGCGGAAGGCATTTCATTTACTGATCCGCGCACTATGGAAACTGAACTTCAGGTTCAAAGACTTATTAATTTGCAAAATGTTGCAAACAATCTGCCAGATGCGTTTACTAACTACAAAGGTGTTGTTAAATCTTTCTATCCTGCAAGGAATGTGCCAGAAAGAGTGGAGGTACCAAATAAAACCACTCAAATTGTCCCTCTTGGAAGCAAGAGGGGAAGAGGCAATTCCAAGGTGCAAGATAAGAAACAAAAGAAAGTAGTAAACAAAGATCAACTTTCCGTTGATGTACACCTAACGAGTAATCAATATCTTTTGGAAAGATTTGATTTGATACCCAGCCCTCTCTTATGCATAAATACAGAGCCTGGGACATCGGAAGACCCTGGATCAATTGTTTTGGGAAATCATGATGATCTAAGGGTAGATGAAATTGCCATCAATTATATAGAGACTGGAGAGTCCTATGATCATAAAGCTACAATTGTCGACATTTACTTCTCTGAACAAATTGCTGAGATCCTCCAAAATGATCCAGATCCAAAATCCATGGTAGAGTGCAAGAAGCGCTCGGACTGGAACAAGTGGAAGGATGCAATAGAAGCAGAGATAGCATCGCTTTCAAAAAGGGAAGTGTTTTCGGCCGTATTGCCAACACCTCCTGGTGTCCATCCTGTTGGATACAAATGGGTTTTCGTCCGAAAACGGAATGATAACAATGAAGTGGTGAGATACAAAGCAAGGCCGGTAGCACAGGGCTTCACGCAAAGGTCCGGCGTTGATTTCAACGAAACTTATTCTCCAGTTATGAGTGGCATAACGTTCCGATATTTGATTTCATTGGCAGTACAAAATCGTTTATCTATGCAGTTGATGGATGTGGTGACCGCATATTTGTATGGATCATTGGATTCTGAGATATACATGAAAGTTCCTGATGGAATCGGTATACCATATCCTGAAGCTAATCGCAATATGTTTTGTGTTAAGTTGCAGAAGTCATTATATGGCTTGAAACAATCGGGCCGAATGTGGTACAATCGGTTAAGTGAATTCCTTACACATAAGGGATACACAAATAATGATGACTGCCCATGTGTCTTCATCAAGAAATCCCAAACGGGTTTTTGTATAGTGTCTGTATACGTTGATGATATTAATATCATTGGTAATGAGCATGACATTAATGAAGCACGTCATCATTTGAAGACGGAGTTTGAAATGAAAGATTTAGGTCAAACCAAATTTTGCTTAGGCTTGCAACTTGAGCATTTTTCATCTGGGATTTTTGTATACCAAGCTGCCTATATCCAGAAAATGTTGGAGAAATTCAATATGGATAAAGCGTACTCATGTAAGACCCCCATGGTTGTTAGATCTTTGGATATAGAGAAAGATCCTTTCAGACCAAGGGAGGAAGGTGAAAAGATTTTAGGACCTGAGGTTCCTTATCTTAGTGCTGTTGGAGCACTTATGTACCTTGCTAATAGTACCCGGCCGGATATTGCTTTTGCAGTCAATTTATTAGCAAGACATAGTGCAGCACCCACCAAGCGTCATTGGGTTGGGGTTAAGACCATTTTTAGGTATCTTAACGGCACAAGAGATCTTGGATTATTTTACAGGAAGAATCAAGATCAAAATTTATTGGGGTATATAGATGCTGGCTATTTATCAGATCCCCATAATGCCAAATCCCAAACTGGTTTTGTATTTTTAAATGGTGGAACAACTATTTCTTGGAAATCATCTAAGCAGACTTTAGTGTCTACATCCACCAACCATTCTGAGATTATTGCATTATATGAAGCATCACGTGAGTGTGTATGGCTTCGCAGAATGGTAGACCACATATTGAAATCATGTGGAATTGGTGTACTTGATACACCGACAATTATTTTTGAGGATAATGCTGCTTGTGTTGTGCAAATGGAGTCAGGTTATATCAAGAATAATATAACAAAGCATATTACTCCTAAATTATTTTATCCCCATGAGTTGCAAAAGAATGGGGAAATTGAGATTATGCAAACTAAGTCATGTGACAATTTTGCTGATTTATTCACTAAGTCTTTACCATATTCTATGTTTCACAAATATGTTGAAGGAATTGGTATGATAAGACTTAGAGATTTGCAGAAATCCGGGGGAGTATCTCTTGATAAATGATCCATTTTCATGTCATATTGCACTCTTTTCTTTGTATGAGTTTTACTTTTAAAGGTTTCTCATATGAAGTTTTTAACGAGGCAATATCAGCATTATTTATGTCATATCATCTGATTTTCCCACTGGGGTTTTATAGGAGATGATATACTAAGACATTGTTAACTGATTATCATGGTTTTTCTCCTTTATTTTTACCATTGGGTTTTTGAGGAGTTTTATCCTGATATATCAATGCATTCCTAAGTTTTTTCTCACAGGGTTTTCGAAGGATTATTGATGGTGTAAATTATGATGAACATTAAAGTCTCCAGAAGTTAATTGATCAGGGGGAGTGTTAAGAATATTCCTATATTTCTAATGATCAATTAAGAAGATGCTAAGTAACTGCTAATTACAGTTACCGTTCTCCGTTTTCTCTGCGATCATAGAGCGAGGCCTGAACGTGGGAGCGGGCTCTCCCGCCCACTCACCCCCTGGAACCGCCCAATGGGCATGTATATATAAATACTTTTACTGTTCATCAATAAAGGATTACATCATTCGCACTATCCATTTTCTACTGTTCTAAAATACTCTCAACATTCAGGCCTTGTTCAGTTACCTGAATCGGCAGCTCCTGAATCTGCATAGTGTAGTACTGTAGCACTGTAGTACTTTTGTTTTTATTTGCTAATAATTGTCCAAATATTGATTAATTAGGCTCAAAATGTTCGTCTCGTAAAGTATAACAAAACTGTGCAATTAGTTTTTGATTTCATCTACATTTAATACTTCATGCATATGCCGGTATTTTGATGTGACGGAGAATCTTCTTTTTACATAGTGGAATTTGGGAGTGAATTTGGGTATCTAAACAAGGGGTCAGAACGGAGGATGCCGGGCAAGAGGAATCTTTGCTGTCGCCTGGCGTGCGGTCCGGTGGCCGCGCATCGCGCTCGAAGGCAGGCGGGTAGGTAGACGGGAGGGAAGGACGCGTGGCGCCGTTGCGGGCTTCCGACCTTCGAGGGATATTTTGGGCTGGCCAGATGCATGTATCCATCCAGTCCAACAAGTATTCTCAAGGGATGAAACCGGATGGAAACCAGTGATTATGCGTTATGCCCATGTCCCATATTTTATCATATATTTTTTTCTTAGAATATTAGAACCGGATATAAATCATTCCGATATTGACACCTATTTAATATACATATCAAAAATTTCAATTTTAAGTATTCAGATTCAGATGCAATCGGATATTAAATGTTTGGATTCATATACGGACTATCCATATAAGTAGTGATGAAATTGAATCAGATATATCCTGTACTTCCCATATTATATTCCATATTTTTTTATCGGATCTTAGAACCAGGATACAAATTACTCGGATATTGATATATATCTCATGTACAATCAGAAAATCTGATTTTTGAGAATTCGAATTTTGATACGGTGAGATATTAAATGTTTAGACTCAAATACGGATTGTCCTCAACCGATTCGGGACAGGTGGATATCGGAAAATATCGGTCCCCATTTCATCCCTACGTGTTTTGGCGCCGGTCCGCTTCATCCCTTTTTTTTTTTTGGTTTCATTTGAAAAAAAAAAAGCTCCATCCTTATCTACTTTGCTGCGTCATCGCAGGCTCGATCAATCGCAGTCTGGGGAGGTCCGCTCACCGCGCGCGCGCCCCAGCTGAAATTTCCAGAGTCCAGATCCAGAGGCCACGCCAGGTGGCAACTGCATTGTCCGCATCCTTATCTGGCGGTGAACCGTTGGTACCTTCACCAGCCGGTGTCCGGACACTCCTCCCCTCCGTGATTTAAGAGAGGCCCATCAGCTCGCTCCTCCGATGTACCCGCGCTGCTCGGTGCTCGGTGCTCTTTCTCCCTTGTATTAGCGGTAGCAGCAGTAACTTCTAGATCCATCCATCCTTGTGGCTTTGTGACCTGTGAGAGCTCGAGAGAAAGGAGCGAGGAGAAGCGACCGAAGAAGATGCTGGAGAAGCTGTGGGACGACGTGGTGGCCGGGCCTCACCCGGAGACGGGCCTGGAGAAGCTCCGCAAGGCCACCACCGCCCGCCCGCTCGTCATCGACAAAGGTACCAGCGGCAAGCAAATGAATCTCTCATTATTTACTTATTACGTTGTTCTCGGGAACAGAAATAATCAAAATTGGTCTAAAATTAAGCATGCTGCGCCCGTGCTCTAGTAAAATCCACTACACAAGTTACCGGGTTCGCTCACTAATAAATTATTCGCTCACTGACTGAGAACGTACTGACCGCCTTATTTTTATCGCTACTAATAAATTATTAAGAAGCGGATGCCGGAGCCGCCGCGGGGAGCTACAAGCGGACGCAGTCGATGCCGTCGACCCCGACGACGCCGGTGACGCCGTCGTCGTCGACGACGACGCCGCGCGGCGCCAGCAACGTGTGGCGCAGCGTGTTCCACCCGGGGAGCAACCTGGCCACCAAGGGCCTGGGCGCCAACCTCTTCGACCGCCCGCAGCCCAACTCCCCCACCGTCTACGACTGGTAAGCCGCATATGCATATGCATCGTCTCGTCTCCACCTCTCACTGCCGTCTTCCATCGCCGGCCATCAATCACTTGCATGGTTACAGCTTAAAAGAAAAAAGAACCTACGTGGCTACGTGATCTGCTCAACAGCAAGATCCAGCATCGAACTAATCGAGCACAAACTTGGCTGCTGTGCTGCTCCCACTGCACTCCTGCTCTCCGAGTCTTGTTTAACTAAATGAATGGTTGATTTCTATTAGTTTCTGTTCCAAGCACCCAGAAAGATCTATAATCAAGACGGTACATATGCACTAGTGAAGTTGGCACAGAAAATTTTAAACAAAAGCAACACTGGAGCCACTTAGCGCACTATGATTTGCTCGCGTGGCATGCCAATCCAGAAGCACGACCGAGGAGAGTGAGACAGTGACAGAGATGAGTGGTACACTCTACTGTTTGAGTGTTTGTTGGAACGGATAAGGCCACACACGCTCGTGGCCAAAATTATTTTACTTTTTTTAATATTGATACTCCGTACAAAAATAAACTCATCTTGATTTGTTTCTCTAATATAGTAATATTTTAACCTGTGAAAACGATCTAGTACTATTTAAACAATGGTGTCATTTGGACTTTAGCAAACAAATATCGTGACACAGAATGTTGTCATTATGTATAATACGTGTTTCATTTCAGGCTGTACAGCGACGAGACCAGGAGCAACCACCGTTAGATCGGACTGATGAGATCGGATGAGGAGGTGGATGATGATGAAGGGCCCGGCGGTCTCTGTCAGGCCATGTTTTGCTGGTCCTTGTGGTTATCTAAAAGTCGCATGCATGCTCTATTATAGTACTTCTGCTTTGCTGTTGCTGATAAACACTTTGCCGTTTAATTTGTCCTATATGTTATGTCATGTTATGGAGTGAGAGTGATATGCAGTCGCTCCTAGTAGTGAGTACTGAGTAGTTCCTCTGACTCGGCTTGGCCAGTGAAGGGAGCTCTGTGTGTGTGTGGTACGTGTGGTGTGTGCTAGCTTAATTTTCTCCATCTTGTAAATATTTTGCCAGTGAGTAATGGATGCGTGTACTTCTACGTGCCTGTTTCTTCCATTTTAATTTTCCTAATCTTGATGAATAGCATAATCAGTTAGTAAACCAGCGCTGAAGACATGGATAACAACAAAATTACTCAGACAAGGATCCGTTCTTTCGCTGATTAGCCTAAACACATACACACACCATACAGACAGTAGTATTGTATCGGTCTATGTTATGTGCGGCAGGGGAATGCGAACAAAATGCACCGTGATGGGTAACGGAACCCGAGTTTGGCTCCTTGGTAAAAGTTACCCCGTTAACTCAACTTAACTAATCACTAAAAAATGGTTGCCACGTCGTCGTCAGGCTGCCGTGTTGGGCTTGTGCTGACCGTGACTTGCCATTTGCAACCGCATTCGGGCACCCGTGTCCGTGTGAGGATTCAATCAGATCCGGCTATGCCATTCTACCTCAGTAGCGAAATCGGCTAGCTAGTGGTGGTCGTAAAAAAAAAAACTCGACCGGTGGGAGAAAACCGCCTTCACGGCTTTCTCTGAGAAAGATGGATACAACTATCCCGGCTCAGAGAACCTCCCGAACCCTAACACATGCCAAGAAGGGCCGAGTGAACCGGGACAGATCATCAGGCAGCGTTGCCAGAGGCGCACTGTTGCCGACGCAATCACCAGGCTCGCGTGCCGTTGCCGACGCAATCACCAGGCTCGCGTGCGAGAGGGATTTTTTCGGTGAGAGACAGGAAATTCGTCCCCACGGGGGATCGAACTCCGGCCGGCCGGCTCCTCACTAGCAAGCCCTGCCACCCGAGCTATGCTCGGTTCTCGGGGTGATGTCCGTGTGAGTATTGCTTATCGTGCTATTTGTTCCAGAGACCACCTTTGCGTGTTACAGAATGCAGAGGTAAAAATGGATTTTAAGAATGCCTAGAATGCTAAGGTGAAAATGGATTTTTTTAAGGAAACTCACGTGCATCTAGGTGAGACTAAGGTCATGTTTGAGACCACTTCTAGATGGCTTCGGGCAAAAAGAAGTCATCCAAGGGTGCTGAACGTTGTGAATTGTGATTCTCCACTGGTATATTTTTCCCGCGTTTCTTTCCCCGCCTCGTTTCAACATAAACACGGAATCGCTTGAGCCCCGCGTCTGCCTCCACTTGCTAGAGCCCCCGTCTCCTTCCCTCGCTCGGCACTGTGTCCGGTCACCTTGAGTCGTATCTCCGCCTCCCTCTCCTTCTCACCTCCTCGCCACCGGAGCCAAAAGCAATCGAACCCGACAGATCTGCCTTCAGGGACGACGATATGGTGGGTGATGTCCGCGAGAAGGGGCCGGTGGCTGCGCCGAATCCAGTGAGAAGGCACTACAGTGTGACAGCATATGGGCCTACACAACATCCTCCTCACCGAGCCCCTCCTATTTCTCCACGTCCTCGTCAGAACTTGAGCATGTTGAGTTCTTTCTCCCCCTAGAATCTTCCATACCAAACGATAAGCTTTTTTTCCAAATGATTCTTATAAAAGTTCGTTGTGGAAGAAGTGCAGCTTTGATTCCAAGGGAGGTCTAGAAAAGTTGTTCCAAACATGGTATAAGATATATCGAGATTTGAAACAACTTTTTTGTGAAAATAGATAAAAGTCTATAATGTGATATTGTCAGAAAGTGACGGCTAAGCATCATAAACTTGCTAGGTTGCTGAAATCATTGAAGATTCTTAAGTGGAAATGGAGAAAATAATATTACGATGGATCTTTGTGATTGGATGTCCTCGCTCTCGTAGAGGAAGGATGCTATAGAATATTAGCATCCGCCCTACAGTGGTGAGGTTGAGCCCGATAAAAGGTAACCTAAGTTGAAAGAAAAGAACGGCGATAAAAGGCCTAGAGTGATATTGAATCCATAACTTAGGTCATGTTTGGTTGAGCTTGTGAAGATTGAAGAGTGCTTTTGCTGTCAAAAAAACGTAAAGCTAACCAAACAGATAAAATATGAATCTACTTTTTCATAAACAAAACACCTTGGATCCTGCTTTTAGCCCTCCGTTTTTCGAAATATATATAGATAGAGAGTTGTTTCACAATTATTTCAAGAAAAATAGAGAGAAAAGGTGTTTTAGTGTGACACCCTAAATTTTCATATTATTTTAAAATAGATAAATTTGAGTTAAATATGAATTTGTTGTGCATTCAAGTTTAGGGAATAATAAATCTTGGGAAAAATAAAATCAATCATAAGGTTAGAAAATGTTCATGCATGCATGCTGTTGCACAAGTATTTTTGTGATGAGTGGTTTTGATAAAATTTTTGAAAGGATTTGAAAATCAATTGGAAATGTGATTTGGAAATCAAATTTGAAAAAGGAAAATGAAATAAACCTTTCCCGCTTTCACTTCTCCGTTTTCGGCCCGTTGGCCCAACTCCCGCAGCCGCTCGCCCTCCCCCGCGCTCCTTCTCCTGGGCCGCGGCCCAGCCCAGCCGAGCGGCAGCCGTTGCCGCGCCTGCCTTCCTCTGTGCCACCGACGCGCCGGGCCCGCTCGTCAGATGCTTCTTCTCCCCAACCGCTTCCCCCGCGCCTTGCTCGGTCGTGGCAACCGCCACCCGCGCCACTTCCCCGCGTGACGTGGGAGCCTTCCCCCCCGCACCCGGCCTTCAAAAAGGAAGCCGCAACCCCCTTCGCCCCTTCCCCGGCGGCATTTCCCGCTCCATTCCCCCCCTCATTTGAGCACCCGAAGCCGCAGCAACGCACCGCCAGAGCGCCCCGTCCGCCGTCCGCCCCACTTCGCCGGTCATCGCCCCCGAGCTGCCTTGACTCCGGTTGTCCGCTTGGTGAGCACCCTCGCGTTCCCCTCTTTCTCCCCGTCCCTCTCTCGTGGCGATTTGTGGCCTCTAGGGCCGGCTTACGCGAGCTCCGACGGGCTTCTCGCCGCCGTCCATGGCGGGTGCCCCTCGGGCTTTCCCCCGGCCGCACTAAGGGCCTAGGCAAGGTCGCCTTGCTCCTCTCTCTCTCTCGGTGCCTTCAATTTGATGAGTCGTGGTATCTAGAGCCGGTTTCGTGAACTCCGGTGAGCTCCCTCCGCCGCCGGCCATGGCGAGCCCCGTGCGGACCCCTCCTCGGCCGCAAAAAGGGCTTGTGCGAGGTCGCCATCGTCCCTGCCCTCTCCTGGTGCTCTCGGTTTTGAGAACCGTGGACCATAGCGCCGATTGGGCAACTCCGGCGAGACCTCCGCCGTCGAGCATGGCGGCGCCGCCGCATCGTTCCTTTCCTCCGGTGACCGCACCCTTCTCTTTCTCCTCCTTCTAATCTCCACCGCACATCGCGAAATCAATGGCTCCGAAAGGCCGATACCCTTTCATGGGTCGTTTTCCTAAAGAAACCCCCAGTTCCCCTGAATTTCCACCCGCGGTCCTTGAGTAGATCGGATTTCTGAATTTTGAATTATTTTAAAAACCAAAAAAATAGTTCAGTGTATTTACAGTTTTGCCACTGTAGTAAAACGCTTATAAAATCGTCGTTTTAGCTCCGATTCGACCCGTTCAACTTGCGTTAGGTTCGTAATTTCGTAATCTACGCATTAGGTCTACTGTTAGACCTGTTAGAAGCTTTTGAATTTCTTGATTAAGTCTAGTTTAATAGCTAGCTTTTGGAATCTTAAATAGTTCGTAACTTTTGTGTTGTAGCTCCGTTTTTCGTGAACTTCGCATCGATGTGATCGTAGCGAGACGTAGAATATTTTCATAAACTTTTTATCTTGTTTTTATACTGCTGGTGTACTGTTCTAATTATAGGTTTGTTTGCTATGCATGAATGCTCCTGAAATGTGTATGTTGCCGTGTTGGTCGAGTTCAGACGGTGAGGAGTACGTTGGGAACCAGGAGAACTTCGAAGACCAGCAGGACCAGCAGCAGTTCGTGAACCAAGGCAAGTATAGCATGGGCCTACCTTGTTGTCCTATTCATTATATAACATATTCATCATGCATGTGTCTAATATTGCTCGATTGTAAGGACTTCCTAGCAAATTGATGACCTGTACCTTGATTCCTATGGGGATTAATTGCATTTGGGTAGAAAGCTAGTGCTCTAATTAAATATGCTCTACACTATGACTAATGGCACCAATGGATGAACATGATGATAATGGTGGAACTATAGGGAGATGGTGCAAATGATGTTGATCATGTTGCCCTAAACCCTCCGTAAGGACTTATCTGTAGGGCAAAAGCTGGGACTTACAGTGCAACCGTGGGAGTTAAATGGCTCTGACTTTGGCTCAGTAGTAGGATCTTTTCTAACTTGTTAGAGGTTACCCGAAAGGGCGCAAGAGGGGCTTGCCACGTTGGGTATAGAACTGCCTCTGTTCAGATGTGTATAGCCTGCGGGAATTGTGCCATCGAAAGGGGGGTTCTCTATATCTGCCTGCCGAGGAAACCTAGCGGCCCTAACTGGTTAGAAGAGGCCTATGGAAGGCTTCATAGTGTACCCTGCCTGCTCACCTTGGAAGTGTTAGGGGGTCGACGGGCCCCGGGCATATGGGTAACACGACTCACGGGTAAAGATGCACAACCTCTGCAGAGTGTTAAAATTGTTATAACAGCCGTGCTCACGGTCACGAGCGGCCCAGAAAACTCACAGAATAAATGGTTACTTGATACGTGATGAACTATGATGATGAGATCACACTGATGCTTTCTCTTCTTAATTCTAGTAGTGGATCATGTGGGATAAATGGGAGCTTGAGCATCACTTAATAATGATTAATAATGAATTGTTGAACTACTAAAAGTGCTAACTGCAGTCAACCGTGTCTAACCTTTTTGAGCCTCATGAATCCTCATACTATACTTGCGGAGTACAAATGTACTCACACTTGTTGCTATATTGTTTTTGGGTAAAATCCCGGATGGGTAACAGATGACAGTTTCTACGAGGACTTCCCGGAAGATTTCTAGGTTTGAGTCAACCAGTCGTCCTTCCCTGTGGATCAGACACTACGTCTGAGAGTTGCTATTTACCCTTCTGTTTGTTTATGTAAGAACTACGTGATGTAATAACGTTATGTATGTACTCAGTGATGATACTTCTGTTAATTTATCGGCTTATGTGTGCGACTATTTCTGGGGCGCACATAAGATATATGCACTCTATATTATCCTTTAATTGGAGTGTGACAAATTAGTATCAGAGCTGTGTCGACTGTAGGACGTAAACCTAGGTAGAAATGGTCGTTTCTAGGAGATTGACTTTATTTATTTATTTGCTACTACCTCACTCTTGATATTTTATTAAAAATTTTATGCTTTATTCTTTATTCTATTGCATAAAATATTGACTCTGATAATATTTTATATCAAAACTATAGATGCCTCACCTCAGTGCCGCTGCCTACGTCGCCCAGTTCGTTCCAGCAGCACCTGCTCCACCAGCACCACCAGCAGTACCACCAGTGGAGCCAGAGGTCGTCCACATCACTGATGAGGAAGAGGAGGAACCCATGGAGGAGGAGGCATTTTCAGATGCTGCATCTGATGAACCCGCTTCGACTCCCGTGGCTGCGCCCATCCCACATGTGGATGCGCCAGTCCCCGCTGCTACACCTCCACCAGCATCCCAGGCTGCTTCTGCACCAACACCAGTGCCCTCCCCAGCTGCATCAGAGGAGCCAGAAGAGATAGGATGGTCCACCAGGAACAAGTTTAAGGAAGCTCCCGAAGATGCCCACTACCACAGCCTTCTCACCACCATGCTAGCTGAGTACTATCCAGAGTTTGCTGCCTCTGTGAAGTACTATTGTGCGGAGCACACACATCCAGTGGAGGCGACGTACTGGAAGACCAATGTGATCATCACCGCCTGGAACAACACCGATCAATCTCAGGATATTGTGACCACCCACAGCCACTGGCCAGGCGTGCCAGTGTCTATGATAGCATGGAAGATGCTGCGCAGGCGGCGTACCTGCATTACCATGGTAGGCGTTTTGAGGATATGCAGAATGATCGCTACCGGTATCTCCCACGCTATGACCCGAGGGAGAACACATGGGCGGTGTTGGCTCCTCCAGCTTCTGATCCCACCTTGGACACCACAGTGAGGCACCTCAGCGCCATGCAGGAGGTCAATGAAGCGCTCAGGGAAGAGCTTCGTGCAGCGCAAAAATCTGAAAAGCGCCTTCAGAACCAGATAGACGAGATGGCCGTTCAGCTAGGACAGCCTACCATTTACAAGAAGAAGGCTAGGGTGTTCACCATGGTGGATCGCGCTCCTTAGGTGTTTGCAGCCCCGTCTTGCTAAATACGTTTTAGAATCGAGAGTCGTGTCAAGTTTGTGTATGTTTTGTGAACTTTTCGTTGTATCGTTGGTTGTGTTGATGGACTTGGTTGATTTGGAGTTTGTTTGATTGCTGGAACAGTGTGGGCTTGTCCACATGTTCTTTTTATCAAAACCTTAAGTTAGTGTTTGTTTATCTTAGTTGGGGTTTAAATTTCTGCTTTACTGCGGTGCTGTTTCTCTGAGCAGTCTGCAATGTTTGACTCATATCTCTAAATCTCTACGTCCGAAAATTATGAAATTTTTGTGGGAAGAACTAGACTTGTGTACCTTTCATTTCCCACTGGAATCACCTCATTATCAATTCTGGTTTGAGAGATATGCCTGCTACAACCTGGCAAGTCTGTGCAGTCTGTAACCTAGAACAGAAATTGTTTAGCTCAGTTTTTGATGATGTTGCCGTCTGTATCAGTGAAAAAGTTCTATACAAAAGTTGTAGCAGACTCTTTAAGCTTTCCAACGATGTATGCCACGCCTATTTTGGATTTCTGGAACTTGAGTTATACTCCAGTTTTCGGTCTACTGTTGTAGACACTCGTCCAGAAATTTTCAGTTACCTTATTTACCTTTTATAAATAATTTGTAAATTTCTGGGAGATCTCTAAAAGTTTGCACGTTTGCTTGGAAACAGATGGCCGCCAGAGGAGGACGTGGCCGAGGTCGTGGCCGTGGTCGTTGTAAGGTCCTAGATGGCTAGAGGGGGGGGTGAATAGCCTATTAAAAAATTCTACAAGTACCACTAAGCAAACTTGTTAGAATAACAAACGGCGTAAAGCGAGTTTTGCTTAGCCAAAGGTTGTGATGCAAGCCTCCTATCCACAAGTCTAGTAAATTAAGATCTCTAGTTCACACAAGAGCTATGTCACTAAAGAAACACTAGTGAACAAGCTAATAACACTACTAGCAAAGCTACTACTAGAGCTACACAAGATAATCTAGTGAATGTAAATGCAAGAGAGGGGATTGTGATTATTATACCGACGGTGAAGTGAAGGTGTTGCCAATCACCAAGATGATATACAATCAATCAATATTGACAACAACACAATATGAAGACCAATCACCGGGAGACAAGAGACACAATATTTGTTCACCCGGTGTTCACTTGTGCACCGACAAGCTACGTCACCGGTTGTGTCGACCAACACTTAGATGGTTCCTCGGTGTGACCCTCAAGTCACTTGCCCCTCAAGGCACGCCCCGCAAGGCACCGCAAGACACCACTCTCAAGTGAGGTAACTCAATGACACGCGGATTCCACTAGAGTTGCTTTTGGCGTCCCGCCGAGGAAAGCACAAGAACCTCTCACAAACAACCGGAGGTGGCCAAGAACAATCACCTTCTCTTGCCAACGCCTCCAACAATCTCCAAGCCGGCTAGGAGCGGTACTCTCCAAGAGTAACAAGAAATCCACCGGCTAAACCACCCACAAGTGCCACTAGATGCCCTCAAGCTATGCAATGCACTTTGGGATCACTCAATCTCACTTTTGATTTGCAATCAAGCAAGGGAGATGAGTGGGAGGAGTTGCTTTAGCTCAAAGGATGCACAAGTGTGTTAGAAAAGCCAAGAGACCTCCCCAAGGGCCGGCCAACAAGTATTTATAAGCATCCCAAACAAATAGAGCCGTTACAACTCCACTGACCGTTTTTCGCGGGACGACCGGACGCGCCGGTCGTAACTGACCGGACGCGCTCAACCGCGTCCGGTCGCCCTGCGACGTCCACGTGTCCTCCGATTTCAAACACGACCGTTAGATCCTCCAACGGTCACTGCGCGCCAACGGTCAAACGAGCGACCGGACGCGCTGCTGCAAACGACCGGACGCGCCGATGCGCACAGCACCCGCGCCCGCGAAGCAACGACCGGACGCGCTCCTCGCAACGACCGGACGCGACAGTGACCGCGTCCGGTCGGAGTCCAGTAAGCTCCCTTGACGACCGGACGCGTCCGATCGTGTGTGACCGGACGCGCACCGCGTCCGATCATCCTTGTGAAACGCTGTTCGTCTGACCGGACGCGCCGGTCCCGCGAGTCACCGAACGCGCCGGTGACAAACCCTAGCTCGCGCGCCTGACCCCGACGCTGTACTGACCGGACGCGCCGGTCGCACAGTGACCGCGTCCAGTGCAGCGTCCGGTGCAGCGTCCGGTCACCTCTGTGACCGCGTTCGCCTCCGTTTCTTTTCCGACTTCCGGCATAGTGGAAAATAGGCATTTCATTTCCCCGAAATCGCCTGAATCCCGCGCTCGCACGCTCGGTGGGAGGGAGAGAGGAACCCAAACCCCTCTCTACCCGCAAACCACAGCGCGACCAACGCCACCTTTGTAAATGTACCAACACCATCAAGTGTACATCTCCATGTGCTTGTGTGTTAGCCTTTTCTCAATCATTTTCAAAGGTTTTCCAGTTAGCTCACTAGGCCCTACATGCAATGCACTTCATGAATTCACCTAGTGGCACCCGTGTGTCGAATAACCGATAAGACTTCCCCTCTTAATAGTTCGGCTATCGATCCTAAACCACTCACACCCTCTATGGTGTCTTGAGTGTAAAACAAAATGGCCCTATGGTTATACCTTTGCCTTGAGCCCATTTTGTTTCTCCAAAAGATATGATCCACTTCATATCATCACATGATCGTCTCGATCCATCGACCTTGATTTCACTTGCTCTTCACCGTTGCATCGGTCCGTCGGCGCCAAGTCTTGCTCAAGCTTCACCATCGCATGGTCCTTCGCTTCGAAGCCTCAACTTGCCCTTCACCTTCACAACCGATCCATCGAGCCAAGCTTCATCTTGGTCTTCACCATCTTGGTCATATGAGTCAATGTCATGTCTCATATTCAATGACCACCTTTATCTAAAATCATCCACTTAGATACAAAGGTTAGTCCTAGGTTTCATCAATTAGCCAAAACCAAACTAGGGACTTTCAATCTCCCCCTTTTTGGTAATTGATGACAACCCTCACAAAGATGATTTTGATAATAAAAGTTTTGAACTTGTCATACTTGTCCAATCATTTTGCTCATAAGTAAAGTTTGGACAATTATCACAAGCTCGGTTTTGGTAGCATTAGCTCCCCCTACATATGTGCATCGAGTTTGGATTGAAAGCTTTGCACATATGCATGGATAGAAGTGTTGGGAGAGTAATTCTACCAAAATGATGCTAAGGTGTAAGAAATGGACCTTTGAAGCGTGATACCAATCGGAGTTGCCTTTTACACCATCCTTAGCATCATGAAGTAACTAGACATCCAACAAAAACTCAAGAACCCCGTGAGATCAACATTATATGTAAAGGTTCTTGGACCACTTGTAAAAACAAACTTTAGGCAAGTCTAGATACCACATGTAAAACTATTCCTATGCATGCTAGTAGATCATTTCATCATCCAAGTTCTATACTAGCATTGCACCACACAAGCATGTATATTGAATTTAAATACATGTGCAATGAGCAAGTCATATGAAAATGCACAAGCAAATGCAACAACTTTGTTTATGAGCTTGCTCCCCCTACTTGTGTGCATCAAAAATTTTATTTACCCCTTTATCATGTTGAATCATCTTTTTCTCTCCCCCTTTGTCAACAACTTACCCAAAAAATAGGATCAAATTGTGGAGAGAAGAAAAAATGTTTGATGGAGTAGGTTAAAATTCATCAAATTTGGTTCAACCTAGAACACTTGCCAAAGATATTTAATTCGATTTGAACCAAAGACAAGCTTCTTCACACCTCCTAATAAGGGTTATCTTGCCTATGTTGAATTAAACACTTATAGCAAATCTTCTAGATTCAACACTAGGTTTACAAGCTCACAAACATGTCATATGCCACCACTAGATCAAAACAAACATAGAGGCAATAGTGGTAACATATATCCATCAAATTCATTTAAATTATCATGAATGCTCATGCATACCACTTAATATGTCTACATGCTCTAGCAAGTCCTTAGCATAGGATGAATGACATGTCAATCAACTTTACCTTGCAATGTCGAAGGAGAGGCATGTCAATAAGTGAGTGGGGTGCATTCAACTCATGTTTGAGAAATCAAGGATATTCAATTCATTCCTTAGCTTGCAAAACCTCTTTTCATCAAGTGGCTTAGTGAGAATATCGGCAAGTTGATCATCGGTGCCAACACTTTCAATGGTAATATCTCCCTTTTGTTGATGATCTCTAATGAAATGATGTCTTATGTCAATATGCTTTGTTCTTCCATGTTGAACCGGGTTTTGTATCATCTTGATTGCACTCTCATTATCACATAGCAATGGCACATTCTTGAAGTTGAGGCCATAATCCTTCAAAGTTGATTTCATCCATAGCAATTGTGCACAACAACTCCCCGCACTCACATATTCGGCTTCGGCGGTAGAGATTGCCACACTATTTTGTTTCTTTGAGGACCATGACACAAGTGATCTTCCAAGTAATTGACATGTGCCACTTGTGCTCTTTCTATTGATCTTGCAACCCCCATAGTCGGAGTCCGAATATCCAATCAATTCAAACTTTGACCCCTTAGGATACCATAGTCCAACATCTCTTGTTTGCTTTAAGTACCTCAATATTCTCTTTGCGGCTGTGAGATGACTCTCTCTAGGTGAGGCTTGATATCTAGCACACATGCAAACACTAAACATGACATCCGGCCTTGATGCGGTGACATAGAGTAGACTTCCAATCAAAGACCGATATTCCTTTTGATTCACCATATTGCCATCAAGATCACTATCCAAATTGCCATTTGTACCCATTGGAGTTGAAATTGGCTTTGCATCTTGCATTCCAAACTTCTTCAACATGTCCCGTATGTATTTTCCTTGACTCACAAATGTCCCATTCTTCAATTGCTTTACTTGAAGACCAAGGAAGTAGCTAAGTTCACCAATCATAGACATTTCAAACTCTTTGGCCATGATAGCACCAAATTCTTCACAATAAGCTTGATTGGTTGATCCAAAGATGATGTCATCAACATATATTTGCACTATGAATAGATCATTTCCAATCTTCTTGGTGAATAGAGTTGTATCAACCTTGCCCATCTTGAATCCCTTAGAGAGAAGAAAATCCCTTAGCCTCTCATACCATGCTCTAGGTGCTTGCTTTAAGCCATATAAAGCCTTCTTCAACTTGTACACATGGTTGGGTTTCTTGTCATCTTCAAATCCGGGCGGTTGCTCAACGAAGACTAACTCATTGATAATCCCATTGAGAAATGCACTTTTGACATCCATTTGATATAGTTTGATGTTGTGTGCACAAGCATAAGCCAATAGAATCCTTATTGCCTCCAATCTTGCCACAGGAGCATATGTTTCATCATAGTCAAGACCTTCTACTTGAGTGTAACCTTGAGCAACTAGCCTTGCTTTGTTTCTCACTACAATACCATCTTGATCTTGCTTGTTTTTGAACACCCACTTGGTTCCAATCACATTGTAGTCATTTGGCCTTTCTACCAACTCCCAAACATCATTTCTTGTGAAATTAGCATAGCCATGATCCAATCGGCATCCCTCAAAGCTTCTTCTATCTTCTTTGGTTCTATGGTTGACACAAATGATGCATGCTCACAAAACATAGCCAATCTTGATCTTGTTTGCACACCACTTCTAATATCACCAATAACACTATCAATGGGGTGATCTCTTGCAATATGTTGTGGTTGGAGTACTTGCATTTGATTGCTTGAGCTTGGTTGATCACTTGATGTATCTTGATGAGAAGAACTAGCACCATGATCTTGCAATTGAGAGTCACTAACTAGCTTGAATGGTGAATTGAGCACTTGATCTTTGTCATCATCTTGAATATCAATTACTTGCTTTGCTCTAATGTCTCCAATGTCCATGTTCTTCATTGCTTCCACTAACAGAGTTCCACCAATATCATCTAGATTTTCTTCTTCATCTTGTGACCCATTGGTTTCATCAAATTGCACATCATGGACTTCTTCTAGAATGCCACTTGAATTGTTCCAAACTCTATAAGCTTTGCTTGTAGTTGAATAACCAAGTAGGAATCCCTCATCACATCTCTTGTCAAACTTTCCCAATCTAGTGCCTTTCTTCAAGATATAGCATTTGCAACCAAATACCCTAAAGTAAGAAATATTGGGCTTTCTTCCATGAAGTAGCTCATATGGGATCTTCTCTAGCAATGAATGACAATATAGTCTATTGATGTAGTAGCAAGCGGTATTGATTGCTTCATCCCAAAAAGATTGACTCACATTGTACTCATGAAGCATTGATCTAGCCATATCAAGCAATGTTCTATTCTTCCTCTCAACTAGACCATTTGATTGTGGAGTGTACTTGGCCGAGAATTGATGTCCAATACCATAATGATCACAAAGTTCTTCAATTCTTGTATTCTTGAACTCACTTCCATTGTCACTTCTCACTTTCTTAATTCTAATCTCAAACTCATTGTGAACTCTAGTGAGGAATGTTTTGAAGGTGTCAAACACTTCACTTTTGTCACTAAGAAAGAATACCCATGTGAATCTTGTGAAGTCATCCACTATGACAAAGCCATACTTGTTGCCGCCTATGCTTGTATATGTTGTTGGTCCAAATAGATCCATGTGCATCAACTCAAATGCTTTGCATGTGCTCATTGTACTCTTCTTTGGATGTGAGCTTCCAACTTGCTTCCCGGCTTGACATGCACTACAAAGCTTATTCTTCTCAAATTCAACATCTTTCAAACCATTGACAAGATTGTGAGTTGTAAGCTTCTTCAATTGTTTCATGCCAACATGACCAAGCCTTCTATGCCAAAGCCAACCCATGCTTGATTTGGAGACTAAGCAAGTTGTCAAAGAAGTTTCTCTAGCATTGAAGTCAACTAGGTAGAGATTCTCATATCTAAAGCCCTTGAATGCCACATTTGAACCATCCACACTAATAACTTCCACATCATCAACCCCAAAGATGCATTTGTAGCCTAGATCACATATTTGTGCCACGGATAGAAGATTGAAATCCAAACTTTCAACTAGCAACACATTGGAGATACTCATGTCATTTGATATTGCAATCTTGCCCAAGCCAATAACCTTGCCTTTCTTGTTATTGCCAAATGTGATAGAATCAACACCACTATCATTGTCATTGATTGAGTCAAACATTCTTGATGTACCGGTCATGTGTTGAGTGCACCCACTATCAATAATCCAATGCCTTCCACCGGCTTTGTAATTGACCTACAAGCAAATCAATGGAGTTTAGGTACCCATTTTTGTTTGGGTCCTTGTAGGTTAGTAACTAAGCTCTTTGGTACCCAAATAGCCTTCTTCTTTGGGCCCACAATTGGTGTACCAACAAACTTAGCTTGCACACCCTTCACACCCTTGGTAAGCACATAGCAAGAATCAAAAGGTATAGCATTAACAAGGTTCTTGCTTTGGTTCTTTTTATTGCAATTATGCTCTAGGTGCCCAACTTGCTTGCATCTATTGCAAAACCGACCATTGCCCTTCACAAAGCTAGGCTTTGGAGTTGCAAAGGCCGACTTGCCTTTCTTGGGGGTGTAGCCCAATCCCTCTTTGTTAAGAGAGAACCTTTGGCTACCCAAGCACTTAAGCAAGCGGGCCTCACCACCATAGGCCTTGCCTAGGGCGTGAGTGAGCTCATCCACCTCTCTCTTGAGAGTCTCATTCTCAACCATTAGTGAGGCATCACAAGTGAAACCATCACTAGTAGTAGAGGTAGAGTTAGTGGTGGTGGATGAAGAGCTACAAGAAGGGTTAGCATTTGACATGATGATAGGTTCATTAATGGATTCATCAATTATATCACATGTAACACCTATATCACATGATACAACAACCTCCTTCTTAGCTTGTTGCTCAAGTAGCAATGAGTGAGCTTTTTCAAGCTTGGAATGAGCCTTATCAAGATCCTCATGGTCTTCCACTAGACTCTCATGAGTGGTCTTAAGCTCACTAAGGACTTTCTCAAGTATTGCTACTTTCATTGAAAGCTTCTTACACTCTTTGTCCTTGGCAATGGCTATGTCTCTAGTTTGTTGCATCAAGTCATATAGTTGTTCTTTAGTTGGTTCATCATCATCATTTTCATTATCATTATCATTATCACTATCATGAGCATATTCCATTTCACTTTCATCATCACTCTCATCATATAATACCTTAGCTTCTTTAGCCATGAAACATGAAGAGGATGAATCAAATAGTGATGGCTTCTTGTTGATAGCAATGGAAGCAAAAGCCTTGTTGGATGATTCTTCTTCTTCTTCATTATCTTCACTTTCCCAAGTGATCACATAGGCACCATTTTTGCCTTTCTTGAATGTCATCTTGGCCTCTCTCTTCTTCTTCTCAAATTTGTCCTTCTTGTTCTTCTTCTTATCATAAGGACATTCCGCTTAAAGGTGCTCGGTGCTATCACAATTGAAGCACTTTCTTTGTTGCTCATTTCTTTTGAAGTTGTCATTTCTCTTCTTAAAGCCTCTTCTCTTGATGAACATGTGACCCATCTTCTTGACTACAAGAGCAAGTGCCTCATCATCAATTTCAAATTCCCCATCTTCATTGTTGTCTTCTTCTTCTTCAATGATGATAGCTTTGCCCTTGGAGGAGGTGGCATTGAATGCTACGGTCTTCTTTTTCTTCTCATCTTCCACCTTCTCCTTGTCATCAACATCTTGATCATATTTGTCATAGGTCAATACTTCACCAAGCAAATCATTTGGCTTCATTGCTTCAAGCCCATCTCTTTGCAACATCATGATCAATATCTTAAATCTTCTAGGTAAGCTCAATAAGAATTTGTGACAAAAATCTTGATCTTGAGTCTTGTGCCCTAAGCTCTTGAGATCATTGACTATCACTTGCAATCTATGAAACATTTCAATGATTGTTTCATCATCCTTTTTCTTGAAGTTCTCAAACTCACTCTTGAGCCCATATAGCTTGGCACTCTTTACAACCTTAGTGCCCTCATATGTTTCACTCAACCTTGTCCATACTTCATTTGCCAAATCTAAATCCTTGATGCCCTCAAATACTTTTGTGTCAATACCATTGTAAAGTGTATTGAGAGCCATTCTATTGCATGTTCTATTTGCTCTATCTTCATCGGTGAGATGATCGGGATCAATGATAGCAAAATCATTCTCGGTGACTTGTAATACTCTCTCATGAATAGAGCCAAGGTACATTGTCATTTTTCTCTTCCAATGAGCAAAAGAACTAACACCATCAAAGAACGGTGGCTTGCCCCCAACATGATTGAACACAATTTGAGCCATTTTTCACACCGAAGGATGTTAAGCCTTGATAAAAACGGTGACCACGGCTCCGATACCACTTGTAAGGTCCTAGATGGCTAGAGGGGGGTGAATAGCCTATTAAAAAATTCTACAAGTACCACTAAGCAAACTTGTTAGAATAACAAACGGCGTAAAGCGAGTTTTGCTTAGCCAAAGGTTGTGATGCAAGCCTCCTATCCACAAGTCTAGTAGATTAAGATCTCTAGTTCACACAAGAGCTATGTCACTAAAGAAACACTAGTGAACAAGCTAATAACACTACTAGCAAAGCTACTACTAGAGCTACACAAGATAATCTAGTGAATGTAAATGCAAGAGAGGGGATTGTGATTATTATACCGACGGTGAAGTGAAGGTGTTGCCAATCACCAAGATGATATACAATCAATCAATATTGACAACAACACAATATGAAGACCAATCACCGGGAGACAAGAGACACAATATTTGTTCACCCGGTGTTCACTTGTGCACCGACAAGCTACGTCACCGGTTGTGTCGACCAACACTTAGATGGTTCCTCGGTGTGACCCTCAAGTCACTTGCCCCTCAAGGCACGCCCCGCAAGGCACCACAAGACACCACTCTCAAGTGAGGTAACTCAATGACACGCGGATTCCACTAGAGTTGCTTTTGGCGTCCCGCCGAGGAAAGCACAAGAACCTCTCACAAACAACCGGAGGTGGCCAAGAACAATCACCTTCTCTTGCCAACGCCTCCAACAATCTCCAAGCCAGCTAGGAGCGGTACTCTCCAAGAGTAACAAGAAATCCACCGGCTAAACCACCCACAAGTGCCACTAGATGCCCTCAAGCTATGCAATGCACTTTGGGATCACTCAATCTCACTTTTGATTTGCAATCAAGCAAGGGAGATGAGTGGGAGGAGTTGCTTTAGCTCAAAGGATGCACAAGTGTGTTAGAAAAGCCAAGAGACCTCCCCAAGGGCCGACCAACAAGTATTTATAAGCATCCCAAACAAATAGAGCCGTTACAACTCCACTGACCGTTTTTCGCGGGACGACCGGACACGCCGGTCGTAACTGACCGGACGCGCTCAACCGCGTCCGGTCGCCCTGCGACGTCCACGTGTCCTCCGATTTCAAACGCGACCGTTAGATCCTCCAACGGTCACTGCGCGCCAACGGTCAAACGAGCGACCGGACGCGCTGCTGCAAACGACCGGACGCGCCGATGCGCACAGCACCCGCGCCCGCGAAGCAACGACCGGACGCGCTCATCGCAACGACCGGACGCGACAGTGACCGCGTCCGGTCGGAGTCCAGTAAGCTCCCTTGACGACCGGACGCGTCCGATCGTGTGTGACCGGACGCACACCGCGTCCGATCGTCCTTGTGAAACGCTGTTCGTCTGACCGGACACGCCGGTCCCGCGAGTCACCGGACGCGCCGGTGACAAACCCTAGCTCGCGCGCCTGACCCCGACGCTGTACTGACCGGACGCGCCGGTCGCACAGTGACCGCGTCCGGTGCAGCGTCCGGTGCAGCGTCCGGTCACCTCTGTGACCGCGTTCGCCTCCGTTTCTTTTCCGACTTCCGGCGTAGTGGAAAATAGGCATTTTATTTCCCCGAAATCGCCTGAATCCCGCGCTCGCACGCTCGGTGGGAGGGAGAGAGGAACCCAAACCCCTCTCTACCCGCAAACCACAGCGCGACCAACGCCACCTTTGTAAATGTACCAACACCATCAAGTGTACATCTCCATGTGCTTGTGTGTTAGCCTTTTCTCAATCATTTTCAAAGGTTTTCCAGTTAGCTCACTAGGCCCTACATGCAATGCACTTCATGAATTCACCTAGTGGCACCCGTGTGTCGAATAACCGATAAGACTTCCCCTCTTAATAGTTCGGCTATCGATCCTAAACCACTCACACCCTCTATGGTGTCTTGAGTGTAAAATAAAATGGCCCTATGGTTATACCTTTGCCTTGAGCCCATTTTGTTTCTCCAAAAGATATGATCCACTTCATATCATCACATGACCGTCTCGATCCATCGACCTTGATTTCACTTGCTCTTCACCGTTGCATCGGTCCGTCGGCGCCAAGTCTTGCTCAAGCTTCACCATCGCATGGTCCTTCGCTTCGAAGCCTCGACTTGCCCTTCACCTTCACAACCGATCCATCGAGCCAAGCTTCATCTTGGTCTTCACCATCTTGGTCATATGAGTCAATGTCATGTCTCATATTCAATGACCACCTTTATCTAAATCATCCACTTAGATACAAAGGTTAGTCCTAGGTTTCATCAATTAGCCAAAACCAAACTAGGGACTTTCAGTCGTGGACACGGAGCTTTGGTGGACCCACCTCCGCCACCGCCGGTGACCATTGAGCAGTTGATGGCCATGCAAGCGCAGCTCATGCAGACCGTGATGGACCGTCTCGGTGAGCAACCCGCAGGAGCACCCCCACCTATGCAGGTCCGTGACAAGTGTGGTGAGTTTCTGAAGGGACGCCCACCTGTGTTTACACACGCCTCTGAACCTATGGAGGCGGATGACTGGCTGAGAGCTGTGGAAAAGCAGCTAAACATTGCACAGTGCAACGACTTGGAGAAAGTCTTGTACGCCTCAGGCCAACTCTAAGGAGCTGCTCAGGATTGGTGGGAGTCATTCCAGTATGGACGTCCAGAGAATGCTCCAGAGGTCACATGGAAAGAGTTCACGGAGAACTTTAGGTCCTATCACATCCCTGAGGGACTTATTGAGTTGAAGCAAGAGGAGTTCCGGGCTCTCAAGCAAGGGTCCATGACTGTGGCGGAATACCGCGACAAGTTTGCACAACTGTCGCGATATGCCCCGGCTGAAGTGGCTAGGGATTCTGACAAACAGCGCCGTTTTCTGAAGGGGCTGTATGATGGACTCCAACTGCAGCTGATGTCCAACAAATATGCCAGTTTCCAAGAGTTGGTGGACCGCGCCATTGTAATTGATAACAAGCGTAAGGAAATGGACCTCAAGAAGAGGAAGCTCCAGGGACAGGCATCGGGTAGCAACACTCGCCCGCGAGCCTTCCCGCAGCAAGGTTTCCCGCAGAGGAACCAAGGGCCACCCAACCAATGGAACAAGGGCCAGTACCCCCAGAGGAACCAGTACCAGCAGCGTCCCCAGTACCCACCGCAGTTGGGTAATCAGAGTTAGCAGCGCCCCCAGCAACAGCAAGCTAGCAACCAAGCTCCACGTCAGGGAGTGCCCAACAATGCCCCAATCAAGAGTGGCACCCCAGGCAACCCCAATGCCTGTTACAACTGTGGAGAGGTGGGACACTATTCGTACCAGTGCCCAAAGAAGCAGAACCGGCAGGCCCCGCAGAACCAGCAGAACAACCAGAGACCCAACGCTCGACCTCCGTTCACTGGCAAGGTGAACCATGTGTCGTCGGAATCAGCTCAGGAGGCGCCTGAGGTTATGCTGGGTACGTTTAGCGTCAACTCCATCTCCGCTACCGTACTTTTTGATTCCGGTGCCTCACATTCTTTCATATCCCAAGCTTTTGTTAGAATGCATAGCATACCCCTGTGCGCCATGAAGGATCCTATGCTAGTTAATTCACCGGGGGTAGCATGCCAGCAAATTATTGGAGCCCTTCTACTAGTATATTTTTAAGGGGGGTAGCTTTCAAGGTAAATCTAATTGTTCTGAGAACCGCGGGAATTGACCTCATCCTGGGAATGGATTGGATGAAGCAACATAGGGCAGTGATACAATGTCAGAAGAAATCTGTGGTTGTGACATCTCCAAGTGGTGATAGAATTTGTGTCGAAGTGGAAGTGCAAGCTCAACCTACCGCCACTGTCAATCAGCTGAGCGATGTTGCTAACCAGGAGAACCAGGTGGTGGATGAATTCCCGGACGTGTTCCCCGATGAATTGCCAGGTATGCCACCCGATCGCGACATCGAATTCCTTATCGAGCTTTTACCTGGAACTGCACCCATAGCTAAGAGACCATATAGAATGGGGGGTAAATGAATTAGAAGAACTAAAGAAACAAATTAAGGAATTGCAAGAGAAAGGTTTTATTCGTCCTAGTTCTTCACCTTGGGGAGCACCTGTTATATTTGTGGATAAGAAAGATGGCACACGAAGGATGTGTGTCGATTATAGGTCCCTTAATGAAGTCACCATCAAGAACAAATACTCACTCCCTAGAATTGATGATTTATTTGATCAGCTGAAAGGTGCTTGTGTGTTCTCAAAAATTGACCTCCGTTCTGGATATCACCAACTAAAAATTCGTGCATCTGACATACCCAAGACAACATTTACTACCAGATATGGCCTTTATGAGTACACAGTGATGTCTTTTGGACTGACAAATGCACCTGCATACTTTATGTATCTAATGAACAAAGTATTCATGGAGTACTTGGATAAGTTTGTAGTGGTATTTATAGATGATATCCTAGTATTCTCCAAAAATGAAGAGGAACATGCTGAACACTTAAGGTTAGTCTTACAAAAACTCAGGGAACATAAATTGTATGCAAAAAGGAGCAAATGTGAGTTCTGGCTGAAAGAAGTATCTTTTCTGGGACATGTGGTCTCTAACGGTGGAATAGCCGTAGATCCTAGTAAAGTGCAAGATGTGTTGAATTGGAAAGCCCCAGTCAATGCTGGTGAAATCCGTAGCTTTCTGGGTTTGGCTGGATACTATAGAAGGTTTATTGAAGGGTTCTCTAAGCTAGCCAAGCCTATCTCTAAGCTAGCCAAGCCTATGACAGCCCTATTAGAGAAGAATGCCAAATTTGTTTGGTCAGACAAATGTCAGGCTAACTTTGAGGAGCTAAAGAAAAGGTTGACAACAGCCCCAGTGTTGACCCTACCTGATTTAAGTAAGAGCTTCTCTATTTACTATGCATCCAGGCAGTTGAGAAAGCATGAACTGAATTACCCAACCCATGACTTGGAATTAGCCGCATATGTCCATGCTCTGAAATCTGGAGGCATTATTTGATCGGACACAAGTGTGACATCTACACTGACCACAAGAGTTTAAAATATATATTTACTCAGTCCGAGTTGAACTTAAGGGCAACGTCGTTGGCTAGAATTAATTAAAGATTATGATCTGAAAGTGCATTATCATTCTGGAAAGGCAATGTTGTTGCGATGCACTTAGCCGGAAGAGCTATGCCAACGGACTTCAGTTGACATTTATACCAGCAGAGTTGCGAGCTGAAAATATAACATCTCAACTTGGGTTTTGTCAATAATGTAGTAGAATTGGCTATAGAACCTACATTGGAGCAAGTGATACGTAAAGGTCAGTTGGAGGATGAGAAATTAAAGGAGATTGCTGAGCATGTAGTGGTTGGAAAGGCACCAGGTTTTCCGGTTGGATGAGAATGGTACTCTATGGTTTGGAAAAAGGATATGTGTACCTGAAGTGAAAGCCATCCGTGATATGATTCTGCGAGAGGCACATGATTCTGCTATTCTATACACCCTGGAAGCACCAAGATGTACTTGGACCTCAAAGAGAAGTATTGGTGGTATGGCTTGAAAAGGGATGTGGCGGAGTATGTGGCCATATGTGATACTTGTCAAAGGGTGAAGGCTGAGCACCAAAGGCCTGCAGGATTGTTGCAACCAATGAAAATACCAGAGTGGAAATGGGAAGAAGTTGGTAATGGACTTCATTACTGGATTGCCCCGCACTCAACAAAGGATATGATTCGATCTGGGTAATAGTGGATCGACTTACTAAGGTAGCCCACTTCTTGCCAGTCAAAACCACTTATAGTGGTGCAAAGCTAGCGGCGTTGTATATGAGAGAATAGTATGTCTACATGGGGTTCCAAAGAAGATCGTATCTGACCGAGGAACTCAGTTTACATCACATTTTGGCGTAAGGTACACAGTGCTTTGGGAACCAAGTTAAATTTCAGTTCGGCATATCACCCCCCAAACTGATGGGCAGACCGAAAGGACCATCAATCTTGGAAAGATATGTTGAGAGCTTGTGCTTTACAGTATGGTACTATTGGGATAAGAGTTTGTCTTATGCCGAGTTTTCATACAACAACAGTCACCAGAAAAGTCTCAAGATGGCGCCATTCGAAGCTTTATATGGACGAAAGTGTAGAACACCTCTATTTTGGAATCAGACAGGTGAAACCCAAGTGTTTGGACCTGATGTCCTACGCAATTCAGAAGAACAAGTGAGGATGATCAGGGATAATTTGAGAGTAGCACAGTCTAGACAGAAGAGCTATGCTGATACCTGAAGGAGGGAGTTGAGTTTCCAAGTAGGTGAATATGTGTATTTGAAGGTGTCACCAATGAGAAATGTGAGAAGATTCAATATGAAGGGCAAGTTAGCACCGAGATATGTGGGACCTTTCAAGATTCTGGAGAGACGTGGAGAAGTGGCTTATCAGTTGGAATTGCCAGAAAGTTTAGCAGGTGTGCATGATGTGTTCCATGTTTCACAGTTGAAAAAGTGTTTGCGGGTACCAGAGGAGCAGATTCCCTTGGAGGAGCTTACTGTTAAAGAAGATCTCACGTATGAGAAGTATCCGGTAAAGATTCTTGAAACTGCAGAAAGAGTTACCAGGAGCCGCACTATAAAGATGTGCAGGGTGCAATGGAATCGTTATTCAGAAGATGAATCTACGTGGGAAAGAGAAGAAGATCTGAGAAAGTCTTATCCACAGCTTTTTGAGTAAGCATCATCCAATCTCGAGGACGAGATTCTTGTAAGGGGGTAGATTTGTGACACCCTAAATTTTCATATTATTTTAAAATAGATAAATTTGAGTTAAATATGAATTTGTTGTGCATTCAAGTTTAGGGAATAATAAATTTTGGGAAAAATAAAATCAATCATAAGGTTAGAAAATGTTCATGCATGCATGCTGTTGCACAAGTATTTTTGTGAAGAGTGGTTTTGATAAAATTTTTGAAAGGATTTGAAAATCAATTGGAAATGTGATTTGGAAATCAAATTTGAAAAAGGAAAATGAAATAAACCTTTCCCGCTTTCACTTCTCCGTTTTCGGCCCGTTGGCCCAACTCCCGCAGCTGCTCGCCCTCCCCCGCGCTCCTTCTCCTGGGCCGCGGCCCAGCCCAGCCGAGCGGCAGCCGTTGCCGCGCCTGCCTTCCTCTGTGCCACCGACGCGCCGGGCCCGCTCGTCAGATGCTTCTTCTCCCCAACCGCTTCCCCCGCGCCTTGCTCGGTCGTGGCAACCGCCACCCGCGCCACTTCCCCGCGCGACGTGGGAGCCTTCCCCCCCGCACCCGGCCTTCAAAAAGGAAGCCGCAACCCCCTTCGCCCCTTCCCCGGCGGCATTTCCCGCTCCATTCCCCCCTCATTTGAGCACCCGAAGCCGCAGCAACGCACCGCCGGAGCGCCCCGTCCGCCGTCCGCCCCACTTCGCCGGTCATCGCCCCCGAGCTGCCTTGACTCCGGTTGTCCGCTCGGTGAGCACCCCCGCGTTCCCCTCTTTCTCCCCGTCCCTCTCCCGTGGCGATTTGTGGCCTCTAGGGCCGGCTTACGCGAGCTCCGACGGGCTTCTCGCCGCCGTCCATGGCGGGTGCCCCTCGGGCTTTCCCCCGGCCGCACTAAGGGCCTAGGCAAGGTCGCCTTGCTCCTCTCTCTCTCTCGGTGCCTTCAATTTGATGAGCCGTGGTATCTAGAGCCGGTTTCGTGAACTCCGGTGAGCTCCCTCCGCCGCCGGCCATGGCGAGCCCCGTCGGACCCCTCCTCGGCCGCAAAAAGGGCTTGTGCGAGGTCGCCATCCTCCCTGCCCTCTCCTGGTGCTCTCGGTTTTGAGAACCGTGGACCATAGCGCCGATTGGGCAACTCCGGCGAGACCTCCGCCGTCGAGCATGGCGGCGCCGCCGCATCCTTCCTTTCCTCCGGTGGCCGCACCCTTCTCTTTCTCCTCCTTCTAATCTCCACCGCACATCGCGAAATCAACGGCTCCGAAAGGCCGATACCCTTTCATGGGTCGTTTTCCTAAAGAAACCCCAGTTCCCCTGAATTTCCACCCGCGGTCCTTGAGTAGATCGGATTTCTGAATTTTGAATTATTTTAAAAACCAAAAAAATAGTTCAGTGTATTTATAGTTTTGCCACTGTAGTAAAACGCTTATAAAATCGTCGTTTTAGCTCCGATTCGACCCGTTCAACTTGCGTTAGGTTCGTAATTTCGTAATCTACGCATTAGGTCTACTGTTAGACCTGTTAGAAGCTTTTGAATTTCTTGATTAAGTCTAGTTTAATAACTAGCTTTTGGAATCTTAAATAGTTCGTAACTTTTGCGTTGTAACTCCGTTTTTCGTGAACTTCGCGTCGATGTGATCGTAGCGAGACGTAGAATATTTTCATAAACTTTTTATCTTGTTTTTATACTGCTGGTGTACTGTTCTAATTATAAGTTTGTTTGCTATGCGTGAATGCTCCTGAAATGTGTATGTTGCCGTGTTGGTCGAGTTCAGACGGTGAGGAGTACGTTGGGAACCAGGAGAACTTCGAAGACCAGCAGGACCAGCAGCAGTTCGTGAACCAAGGCAAGTATAGCATGGGCCTACCTTGTTGTCCTATTCATTATATAACATATTCATCATGCATGTGTCTAATATTGCTCGATTGTAAGGACTTCCTAGCAAATTGATGACCTGTACCTTGATTCCTATGGGGATTAATTGCATTTGGGTAGAAAGCTAGTGCTCTAATTAAATATGCTCTACACTATGACTAATGGCACCAATGGATGAACATGATGATAATGGTGGAACTATAGGGAGATGGTGCAAATGATGTTGATCATGTTGCCCTAAACCCTCCGTAAGGACTTATCTGTAGGGCAAAAGCTGGGACTTACAGTGCAACCGTGGGAGTTAAATGGCTCTGACTTTGGCTCAGTAGTAGGATCTTTTCTAACTTGTTAGAGGTTACCCGAAAGGGCGCAAGAGGGGCTTGCCACGTTGGGTATAGAACTGCCTCTGTTCAGATGTGTATAGCCTGCGGGAATTGTGCCATCGAAAGGGGGTTCTCTATATCTGCCTGCCGAGGAAACCTAGCGGCCCTAACTGGTTAGAAGAGGCCTATGGAAGGCTTCATAGTGTACCCTGCCTGCTCACCTTGGAAGTGTTAGGGGGTCGACGGGCCCCGGGCATATGGGTAACACGACTCACGGGTAAAGATGCACAACCTCTGCAGAGTGTTAAAACTGTTATAACAGCCGTGCTCACGGTCACGAGCGGCCCGGAAAACTCACAGAATAAATGGTTATTTGATACGTGATGAACTATGATGATGAGATCACACTGATGCTTTCTCTTCTTAATTCTAGTAGTGGATCATGTGGGATAAATGGGAGCTTGAGCATCACTTAATAATAATTAATAATGAATTGTTGAACTACTAAAAGTGCTAACTGCAGTCAACCGTGTCTAACCTTTTTGAGCCTCATGAATCCTCATACTATACTTGCGGAGTACAAATGTACTCACACTTGTTGCTATTGTTTTTGAGTAAAATCCCGGATGGGTAACAGATGACAGTTTCTACGAGGACTTCCCGGAAGATTTCTAGGTTTGGGTTAACCAGTCGTCCTTCCCTGTGGATCAGACACTACGCCTGAGAGTTGCTATTTACCCTTCCGTTTGTTTATGTAAGAACTACGTGATGTAATAACGTTATGTATGTACTCAGTGATGATACTTCTGTTAATTTGTCGGCTTATGTATGCGACTATTCCTGGGGCGCACATAAGATATATGCACTCTATATTGTCCTTTAATTGGAGTGTGACATTTAGCCTAACAATCTATAACCACAAATTATAGTTCACAATAGCTTTTTCATAGCTCATATTAATTTTTTCAGGGTTTTTTAGCATTTAATTTTTTTTTCAGGGTTGACGGACCATTAATAAAGCTAAAAAAGAGTTAAGCCCCTGATCTACGTACAACACCCCACTTCTCAGCTCTCACTCTGCCCAGTCATCAGAAGTCAACGGCCGTCCAGCTCCTTCCTCGCTCCGTCCTTCGGCATGCTTCTCCTCAGCCCCTCGCCGCCGGCTCCCGCCGCCGCGGTAACCGTCCCCCGTCGTATCCTCCTTGCTCCCCACAGGCGCCTCAAGGCTACGTGCACCCCACCGCGCCTCGCCTGCCTCCGCCTTCGCCCGGCAGCCCCGCTCCGCGGCATTCCGTCAAAGACCGGGTGCCGCGCGGCAGCTGCCGATGCCGATGCCGATGCAGCGCCCTCCCAAGCTCCAGGCGGCGATGGTGGCGTGCGTGGCGCGATGGTGCGCATTGGGGAGGCTCTGTCGCTGGGGTTCCCGGTGTGGGTGGCGTCGGCCTGCGCGCTCGCGCTGTGGCGGCCGTCAGCCTTCCTCTGGGTCGGACCCACCGCGCAGATGCTCGGCCTCTCCTTCACAATGCTCGGTCGGCACCTTCCTTCCCTTCTGTAGTTCCGTTCCCCCGCTAGTACTTGTTCTACCCCACATGGTGCTGTCTCGTGCCACTTCTTCCAAGTGGACTCAAAACTCTACTTCCCCTGTGGGGTTAATTAGCTCTGTTGATGTCCTCTATGATATTATTATTAGAACAGCTGCTAGCAATGAGATCACTGAATAAATGCACAAGCTGATACTAGGAAAGTACTTCCTCCATCCCAAATTATAAGGCATTCCAAGAATCTTGCAAGTTTGACCAAATTTATATGACAAAATAATAATATTTATGACACCAATTAAGTATCATTAGATTCTTCATTAATTATATTTTCATAGTATACTTATTTGATGTTATAAATTTTTGTAATTTTTTCTATAATTTTGGTCAAATTTAAGATGCTTTGACTCTCCAAGATTCTTTGAATGTCTTATAATTTGGAATGGAGGGAGTATATCCCAAGATGAAAAAGGACAGACAAGTGATTATATAGGAGAAAACAAAATGAAGATTTTAAAAGAACCGTACAATTTCAGTACTCTAGCACGTTCCGGCATCTTTTGCATATTCTCACTTTGATACGAGTTTTTGGCTTTCTAGTTTCTATATAATATGTTCTCTTTACTGTGCCATATGGTGGAGGCAGCAGGACCAAATTCTCGAGCACTCTGCAGTTCATGGATTAAACCAAATTGCCGTAGCTACGATTAACATAACCTTGTTCTCACGTCTGTTGTCACTTTACATGTGCAAACTTAGGAGTGTTTACTTTTTTGTGGCTGGACGTGTGTTCGCACCCCTGGTTTCAGTTGTAGACCATTGTATTTATAGTTGGGTAATTGATATATGATTTATACCTACAGGAATGGGAATGACATTGACTTTGGATGACCTCAAAACCGCATTATTGATGCCGAGGGAGTTAGTTGCTGGATTTATACTGCAATACACAGTCAGTTCCCCGCTTTTTGTTCTTCATATGTCTGAATCCTTGTAATCATACTCTCTGAGTTCAAAATACACATACATTTACGCTATTGATGCATAATGTAAGTATATTTGGTAGTTAGGATTAGAGTTTTCCTTGTCGTAGACTCCATTAAGAGGAGGTCCACATGACTGCATGAGTTTTTTTTAACTCACATGACTACATGAGTTGGTGACTTGGTATGGTGAAGATTGAATCCTGATAATTGAGGCTAGCAGATTAGAAGAGAGGGAATGAAAAAATGAAGTCAGATAGTACAGTCACGCTACAGTACATGGTCCATGTTGTTCAGCCATCTAGTACAATATAAATGTATAGTAAGTCAATAGCCAATTATGTTTGATGATTTAATAAGCAAGCACAAAAGCAATAAATCCAGTGTGAGTGATTTATGTATTTTATCCAGTGTGAGTCATTTAATCGGTGATGACATGGATATGTATTTTATGTTTTTCCCCTTCATGTGCAACAAACATCCAGAGTGAGTGATTTATGTACAGGTGATGCCACTGTCAGGATTTTTTGTGAGCAAGCTGTTGAAATTGCCATCCCATTATGCTGCTGGACTAATTTTAGTGGCCTGTTGCCCTGGAGGTGTGTATGCACTTCCCTTCCTTTTTTTCTATAGATTGGCTACTGGCACTAGAACTGAGAAGGAAAATGTATCTGCAGGCACAGCGAGCAACATTGTGACCTATTTAGCAAGGTAATGAAAAAATAAAGTGTCATGCCAAGAATAAATGTCATCACAAGCCTTGTTAAAACTTAAAACAATAATCATCTGGTTGGTGACAATTCATGAAATGTTGGCAGAATGATATATTTTAAGTGATTAATGAATGTCAAGGTGATGAATATCTTGAATTCTTCAGTGGATATAACTGACTAGTGTTGAAAATTAATTTGAAATAAGTTAGTGCATTTGCATCTAAATCAAATTCCATGGAGGCAAATAATCAAAATTTCAGGAATAGGGAATTGTATTGAAAAGTAAAGAGACTTAGATAAATTAATATTCAAATTGCAGGGCAAATGTTGCTCTTTCAGTCCTGATGACAGCAGCAAGCACTTTCGCTGCAGCGGTAATGTGCTACTCTCACATCTGTAATCGTCAAAGTTATCTTTTGCTTTTTATTCACATCTTGCTCCCTGATGCAGTTCATGACCCCTCTCCTGACATCCAAACTTGCTGGGCAATATGTTGCAGTAGATCCAATGGGACTGTTTGTGTCCACCTCTCAGGTGCTGCAAATTTCAAATTTTGTCTAGTCTTGCGTCTAATTTTTTTGACAACTGCTAATGTTGATATATCTTTTACAGGTTGTCCTCGCACCTGTCCTTTTGGGTGCTGTACTTAATCAGTATTGCAATGGTCTGGTTCAATTAGTGTCCCCGTTGATGCCCTTCATTGCTGTAGCAACAGTGGCCGTTCTCTGTGGCAATGCTATTGCACAGAACGCTTCAGCAATCCTAGCATCTGGGTCGCAAGTGGTTTTATCTGTTGGTTGCTTGCATGCATCTGGCTTTTTCTTCGGCTATGTTCTTTCAAGATTACTTGGAATTGATATCTCTTCCGCAAGAACAATCTCTATTGAGGTTGGCATGCAGGTAACTGGTGTAGAAATAGTGTATCATTATCTTATCTCAGATACGGATGATTTGAAAGTTTTTATCTCATTCTATTTAAGCAACTCTTAATCTCTTGGTGAACCAAGTGTCTCCCCATTTTAGTTTTCATGTCTTCAAGGATCTACGACATCGACATCAGTTTATGCCCTTCCAATTGTACAATCGGCTGCCTTATTTATATCTCAACGAATTTCTTCTTTTTTTTCATTTTTTGCAGAACTCAGTGCTGGGCCTTGTCCTTGCAACCAAGCATTTCGGCAACCCTCTCACGGCTGTTCCATGTGCTGTTTCGAGCATCTGCCACTCGGTCTACGGTAGCATTTTGGCTGGGATCTGGAGGTCTATGCCCACTAAGAACAAGGGAGAATGATGCGATGATCATGTCAACCATCTGAATTCTCTGTTCTCCTGATGGATGAAGGATTTTTTTACCCGTGGGAGTAAACCGTTGATAGAATGACGGGTGGTTACACTGTCAGTAGCAGCACTTTGTGTATGATCTATTGCAGCAGAGAGTAAACACCGCAGAGTGGCGTGCGCTGTAAAACACTAGGTTTGCACTAGACTGCCAGTGGTTCATTTGTTTTCTGGAGGTCTGTCGACGAGGGTTTCGTTGGACTCGGATAGTGTAGTTGGTGAATACATAATTGCTTTGGATGGATATACACCATATTACCATGGCAGCTTGTTTATCACACATTCACTTCAACGCCCAGCATCTCGGTTTTAAACAGTTTCTCAAGGGCGTAGCATCGTACTGTTTTCCAAAATTGTTCTCTCCCCCTCCAGCCGACCACTGTGCACTGTTCGTGGGGCCGCGAGTCTTTGTTTTATTTTCTTTGAAGAAACTGCCTGCTAACATTCGCAAAGGAACAATACATTTCCACCTCACGCAAGTGCCTTGTGGTAAGTACAGATACAATAAAACAGTAACGCTCTGGTATAATCACCTCAAGGTTAAATACGATTTTGCCCTTTTGTCATAAAAGAAACGACAAAAAAGTAATTTCTGTTACATATCATTTTTTTTAATCAGATTTCTGTTACATATATATCTGGGAAGTCGTTCGCAGCACGGACTTGGCTGCCGTCTGAAGAATATGAACGGATGAATTCCAAAAGCTGAAACTGGTGACCTGTGGAAGCAAAACAGCTTGACCACCCGAGGAAAGAACTCAGCATTCACCCCCACCGAGAAACTCCCCGAATACTGGCAGTGCAGACCGAATTTTGGGTTGACAGCGAGGTGAACTGTGGAAGCCAATCTGACTCTTCTGAAACTACTGGTTGACAGACCTACACACATTTATCTCACATCTCACAAGCTAATTATACACCAACTGGTCTCCCCCAAGGTTTTTGTTCCTTCTCAGTTGTATACAAGAGCCCAAATCTGTCATTTCATCAAGGGATGACGATGAAGATATGTACAAACAAAATACTTCCATTTGAACTAACTGGCCTTTATTCAGCATCTAGTTTGCCACTTTTATGGCATACACCAGCTCCTGAAATGAAGAGCAAAACATTTAGAAGAAATGTGAATGAGGTTATTCAGATAATCAAAGTGTTTGATCTCACCAGAATCCCATTAGGAAATGTGAATGAGGAGCGCAAGTCTGAAAGGCGTTCCTCCCCTGCGAGCCTTGCTTTGTCAAGACCAGACGGATTAGTGCTGACAGGATTGCTATAAGAAGGCTTCAGCGCATACATCTCAACTTCTTCATCTTTGAGAGATGTCTGACTGGCGACAAACTACACAAAGACATCCATCTGTAAGTTCTGATTTCTGACAATGAACACAAGTGTTTCAATAAATACTGACCTGGCAAAGTTGTTTGATGGAGAGAGTTGGGCCACAACACAGATATGACTTCTCCAGATTTGGTGCCGTTTGTCCATCAAGTGGAAGCAGACAAAGATGTACATCACGCTGTCAAATAAAGTCAGTAACTAATGCAATGCAACACTGCAATGAATAAGGAAACAAAGCACGAGCATTTTTATGTTCACCTCGCCATCATTGTCGTCAGAATTTCGCAAGCACTCAACCAACTTGATCATGCGCCCACCCTTAACCATCCTACCATTTGAACCACTGAAGCTACTGTGGCGAGTCTGACTGCGAGTGCCATTCTTTCCCCATGCTCGTAGAGGAGATGTGCTAAAATTTTCCCTGGATATGCCTACATCATCCTTTTCATCAGAAGCAACCTCGTCATTGCATGCTCCTCGGGCAGGTGAAGAACGTGGCGTTGGCCATTTTGGCAGTCGTTTCTGCTTTTTCTCTGGGGAACTCTCCTCAGCAGATGAGGCCTCTTTGCTACAGTTTTCACCGTTTCCATCCTCTTCATCTTCAGAACCGGCCAGAGCAACATCATCGGAATTGGCTCTTCCTCGGCCACGGAAATAGGTATTCTGCCCATTAGGACGAATGTTACGGCGTGATCTTCTTACAAATGCAGCAGCAGTAGCTTTGGCAGTAGACTTCCGCCCAATAACTTCTGATTGTTTCCGAAAAGCCTCAGCAATGGATGCTTGAATCTTCACATGTACATTAATCAGGAAAATGAACTTGAGTTCAATGTAAAAATAAACAGAGAGAGGAAACAAAATGGCAGATGCACACAAATATGTCAATCATTAGTTCGGGTCTTTATAGGTGTTAAGACTTGAATACAAGGGCATTTGCATATGCACGGACATCAAAACAATGTTCCTGGGTTCTTGAAGAAAAAGGCTTCTAAATATTCTTATCTGCACTTTGTAGCCAGGGTAGGACATAGTTGGCAGTTTCATGACTCCACTATTCATGTAGTTAACATAAGTTTCCATTCATTGGAACAAAGAAGCAGGCTTTACAGTTTACAGTTCCAAATAAGATAATGAAGTTCTGCCACTAACAAAGTTAACATGAAAATAATTGTTCTATTTCATTTTTGTTCCTATATGAAGTTCTCTTTATTTTCGAAGAAATTTATTAAGTTCTCTGTCATTAACTTATTATTATCCTTCTGCAAGAAGTGTAGTTGGACCAAACAACCTGCTCAATGCTACGATATCAACTTAGTCCAAGTGATTCCAGGGCACCTGTCTATTGATGCTTGGACACATTAAAACATTTTCTTTTGAAAGGGGCAAAAAAGGGTAACAAAGTGACCAAATTTGATTCCTTACAAATGAAATTTAGCTGCGATTTTTCCTACTACCCATCCAGAAAATGCTAATGTAGGGAGGGTCCACATGGGACAAAACTATCCTACGAGAAGTAGCAGGGAATCATACCACACCATTTTTGTAACACACAGGTTCAGAGATCTAAGCCAAAATTGACGGGGAATATTTGATGCGGAACATCACAACAGATGCACATGAAAGTGGATATGAAACTGATCAGCAAAACAGAAATAGAAAAGAACCTGCTTATTGCGGTCATTCTCCTCTTCGTTGAACGCTAGCTCCTGGACATGGAACAATGCATAAACATTTACTAGGATCAATGTCTTAATATGAATAAACAAATGCCAAGTACAATACCTCTTCTTCATATTTGTCAATATCTGGGTATAGAGCTGCAATCAAGGCATCATAGTTCGGATCATCTCTCAAAGAACGCCGACTGGCACAGTGTGTGCGGCACGCTGGACACTCGTTGTTTCTATATAGCAAAGGGATCATGTTACAATATAGAACAAAAGAAGAGAAATGTAAGTCTTGACTCAGAAGCCAAAACAACACAACAGCAATGCCAGATAATAGTCATATATTACCCAAGTCGCATGGATTTGTCAATGCATTCCCTACAGAACCGGTGCAGGCATTCCATAACTGTTCTAGTCTTCCGGATGATGCCTAGCAGCATAAGATGGTTCCACAATCAATAAATTAAAGTTGATATTCAGTTATGCAACATGTTTACAGAGTTTTTGTATGACACCAAGAATGAAATTGACAAGGAGTTATATCTGCAAGCAACATCTTTCTGTTAAAAACATATTGGCTAAAAAAAGCTACAAAATTAAAAATGGAAAACCGAAAGCTTCACAGAAACCATTATTTACTGCCGGAATGAAGAAAGTTAGTTTTAGTTAAGCATGACTAAAATATGTACCATCCATTGGCTCTAGCTCCAAATAAACAGCATGCCCAAGAAAATTCTTATCTTTGTGGCAAGGATTCTCTCCAACTGAAGTATAGGTGGGTTTCAAAATACTGAAATGTCACATTGTCTGTTTGCAATGTACAGTATAGGTGGGTTTCAAAATACTGAAATGTCACATTGTCTGTTTGCAATGTACAGTATATGAATAATCTAGCCATAAAGAAATGGCAGCTTCTTTTGTGCAATACCAAAGGTTACAGGTTTGTCTGGATTTGTGTAGGTACCTAAGCATATGGGACACTGCACTTCTTTGCGTACATCCGGCAATTTTACTGGTATAAACCTGCAGGTGTCAGTGCAAGTGTCAAAACTCTTTAAAATGGGTGGGAAAGCAAGACAAAATGAACATCATGTAATTAAATTATAATAATTATAAAAACTTGAGGTGAAGCACTAGATTACTCTAGTATAGTAGTAAAGATCATGTATGCTACACAAGGTGGTGCTAAAGGTGTAATTTGAGAAATAGTCAGAACTTCAAAGGAGCTGTATGTTCAGGACTAAAAAAAAAATCGACCTACAGGGGTAAGACAGCCCCCAGGCATTGCATTAAGAAGGAGACCTTCTCATGTAGGTCAAGAAAACCCCCAAACCCCTCCCCCACCCATACACAACGGCATTGTGGCCCATGTGAGAATGACCACGACCAGACTAGACCTTAGACCTGTGCTTCAGCGTGGGGAAAACAAGGGACTTTAACCCTAGCCTTAAAATTCACTCCCACGGGGAGTCCAACACAGGACCTGAGGAGTGCTACTCAGCCACCTAACCAACTCAGCTAGAGGCCCTTTCGTTGTATGTTCAGGACTAATAATGCATCCTGACACACTGCATGTGCCTTTCATTTCAGTTCAACAACAACAACAACAACAAAGCCTTTTAGTCCCAAGCAAGTTGGGGTAGGCTAGAGTTGAAACCCAACATGAGCCCCTAGTCACGGTTCAGGCACGTCAATAGTTGTTTTCCAAGCACTCCTATCCAAACAAAGATCTCTAAGTATATCCCAACCCTTTAAATCTCTTTTAATTGTCTTCTCCCATGTCAGCTTCGGTCTTCCTCTACCTCTTCTCACATTGCTATCTCAACTTAGAACTCCACAACGCACTGGTGCTTCTGAAGGTCTCCTTTGGACATGGCCAAACCACCTCAACCGATGTTGGAAAAGCTTTTCTTCAATTGGTGCTACCCCTAGACAGTCACGTATATCATCATTCCGAACTCGATCCATCCTTGTGTGACCACAAATCCAACGCAACATACGCATTTCCGCGACACTCAGTTGTTGGACATGTCGTCTTTTTGTAGGCCAACATTCTGCGCCACACAACATAGCGGGTCTAATCGCCGTTCTATAAAACTTGCCTTTCAGCTTTTGTGGTACCCTCTTGTCATAGAGAATGTCATGTGCTTGACGCCACTTCATCCACCCTGCTTTAATCCTATGGCAAACGTTTGCATCAACATCTCTATCCTTCTGCAGCATCGATCCTAGATAACGGAAGGTATCTTTCCTAGGCACCACTTGACCTTCCAAACTCACGTCTCCCTCCTCATGTGTAGCGTTGCCAAAGTCGCATCTCATGTATTCTGTTTTAGTTCGACTTACTCTAAAACCTTTAGACTCAAGGGTCTGCTGCCACAACTCTAGTTTCCTATTCACTCCTACCTGACTTTCATCAAGTAGCACTACATTGTCTGCAAACAGCATACACCAAGGGATATCCCCTTGAATGTCCCTAGTCACTTCATCCATTACCAAGGCAAACAAATAGTTTATCAACTTACTAGAAATTATGAGAAGCTAATATCATAGGCAAACACATTGTAAAATCTGTCGTCTGAAGGCAAACAACATTGCTCAAGTTCAGCCCCAATTACATGTCAAAATCGAAAAGTTAACCTTGTTTGCATTTCTCTGGGAATGAATGATCCATCTAAATCCTAGGTAGGCAACTTGCACTATGATATTGCTGACAAGAAAAATCAGACCTAGGCCGATCCTGGCTGCACAATGACCATCCAATGCTAAGTTGAAGATGAATGTTACAACCTAATAAGCAAACTTGGCTTTCATTTGCTTTTATCCTCTGCATTTGGTCGTGTGACATCAAAATAAGGCAAGAGCCAGACACATATACCATAACAGAGATGCATACAGCAATACTCATCACAAACACAGAGAAACGAGAGTAATAATAAAATAAAAGGCTAATGTTTGTTTACCTCATCACTATCTTTTGCCAGACTAATTAACACCTAAGTTATAGAATTTTATTGATATATCTTTTCACTAGGCAGAAATAGCCATGTGATCTTATTTACTTATTATAATCAATCCGTGTACCAAATCTATATGCATAGCAGCAGCTACAGTACATCAGTATGCATATCAGCAATTAGACTAAAGCTGTATTGCATTTAAAAACACTATAGTTCAAAGCTCTAATTAATTAGGGGTGGTGGGTTCTATCAACCTACCAATTCTGAATAGGCTTCCAAGTTCACAATGTATGTTTCAATTAATAGGTGGATGCAGTTCAGATATTACAACTAGCATAGCATCCTTAATTATTAAGCAGTAAATAAATTGATGATGCAGTCCACATTGAAAGCTCCATGTTCAGTTTCACAGTAGCGATGAAACAAAGGACAGTATGATGTGTGAGCTGAAACTTGTTGCTGGAGAGAGGCAGGGTCAACAGGTTTTCTTAAACAAGAAACATGATCAATCTAACCACCAATTAAGCCACTTCATTTCTACTTGTATATGCATGGAAAGATCTGCAGTGTCATCCCTAGCCCGCACTGGACTGTAGGATCGAAAACTTTAGCACTGTTCACGACTGCCTCAAACTTCATACCCCTTAGGCAGCCTGGCTCTATTAACAAGATATAAGAATTATGAATCAGATGATGACTACAGCTAGCGCTTGCATCTGCACAACTTGTGTTGCTTGCTACCAACGGAAATCAAAGAGATACTGCTTCTAACAAATAGAAAACAGGGCAAACCACGCTACATCTATGGCTCGGCGTCTCCCATATAGCCCACCAGAAATCCGCAGCCAGCCATAGTCAACTAGGAAAAGACCGACGGGCTCGGCTCAGGCGCGAGAGCTGAGGAAAGGGCCAACGACAGGGAGCGAACGCGCGCGCGCGTGGGCGCGTAGGCGCTTAGCGGTGCCGCATCTGGAGCACGCATCAGGAAGGAAACCACGACGACGGGGAAAGGAGAGCGGCAAAGCAAGCAACGGGACGGTTGGCGAGGAGCGTCCGAGCACGTACTCCTGTTTTGCGGCGTCCGCGTCCTCCGACTCAGAATCCGACGACTCCGCCGCAGCCGCCGCCGCCTTCACGCCGGAATCTGCGAGCAAAGCCAAACAACGTGGGCGGAAGAGGAAATAAACCAGAATCAGCGCGTGGAGATCGAGAAGAGCGCCGTCGACGTGGGAGGGGCGGCAGGACGGGCGAACGAACGAACGAGCGCTCACCGTTGGCGTTGCCGTTGGCTTCGGCACCGGCGCCGGCGCTGCCGTTCTCCTCCAGCTTGGGCTTCTTTTCCGCGGGCTCGGCCGTCGGCGGAGACGCGGGAGGGGGCGAGCCGGCGCCCGGGGCCGCGGAGGGGGAGGGCGAGGGGGGCGGGGGCGGGCGCTTCTGGGCGGGCATTTGGGCTTGCGGCGGCAGGCAGCGTCGAGCGGGTCGCGTGGAGAGGCGGCGAGGTGGGGCGGGGGCGGGCACGGGGGGTCTCTCCGTCTCCGGGGCTGGCTTTTCTACGGCTCCTGGCTTCTGAGTGGGTGCAGACGGTTTGGGTTGAGATTGGTAGCGAGTTCGTGTCGCGCCCGCGCCCGCGCCCGCGCCCGGTCGGCGCTCTTGTATCGCGTACGCGTCGTGTCCGGGGGAAGGGACGTGGGGATGCGGGTGCCCGCTGCCCAAACAGGCGGCGCTCTTTGTTTGTCTCGTGCCGGGAAGGGCTGCCGGCCGAGCTCCGCGGCCGGGATGTCAACGAGCTCCGCTGTTCGCTCTTCCAGGTCCGAATCCCGAGTCCCGACGGGCGACGGCCTCAAGTAAATGCGTGATCTTTGGAAGTTAGGCCGTGTTTAGTTCGGCCGATTTGGTGGTGGCTGAATTACTGCGCAACACTGCAGTGTACTGTAGCATTTCGTTTGTATTTGGTAATAATTGTTCAAACATTGACAATTAGGCTTAAAAGATTCGTCTCGCAAAGTACAACTAAACTGTGCAATTAGTTTTTGATTTTATCTACATTTAGTACTCCATGCATGTGTCTGCATTTTGATGTGATGGAAAATCTTCTTTTTACATAGTAGAATTTGAGAGAAAATTTGGCATCTAAACGAGACCTTATATCAGGAAAGTACGCACGGCTAGTTGTTTTTTAAAAATCAAACTTGGTATAAAGAAATTTTCCATGATTATTATATATATATATATATATATATATATATATATATATATATATACTAGGTAAATGTCCGTGCGTTGCTACGGGAAAATAATGCTCTGATATTAACTTTTTTTGTGACTTTACATTGAGCAAAAGGTTTGCAAGCCAATGCTTGCTTGTAAGTGTTATGATCTATGGAGAACACTAAGCATGATTTAGAATGGCCCCATTGATCACGCATCCAGCCAGCTATTCCTCCTGTGCATCAAATGAACAGGAAAGGAAAAATTAGTTGCCAAAATCAAAATGTAACAGAAAGCCTCTTAGAAAAATAAGTATTAAATGGTTAACAATCATCAATCTAAACTACCAAGGTAATTAGTTATTTAAGATTTTCAAAACAATTCGACCCTACCAGGATAAGTACCTACTGTTTCATCCTCTTTGCTTTCTCTCTTTGCTTGGATGAACATGTGATTGCACATATTATATTGTTTAAAACTAAAAAATGGATAAGAAATTTAAAATGTAAATTGAAATTTCAGGCTGCAAGATGACCAGGAGATAAACAACACAACATGGTTCATTGTATGTCTTGCCTCAAATATCTGAATTAGTGCACTTACCTAATTTTTTTAAGCCTGAACTTGCACATTGCTTAGAACTTTGAAACCCTGAAACATGAGAGAGAAAAAAAATAGGTAAGTACATGAGTAATATGAGTACCTTTAAAAGCAGAGAAGTCTTATTGCAGAACTATTAAAATCTATAAGCAAAGGCTTTTTTTAATTCAATGAATAGGTCAGTACATGAGTAATATGAGTCCCTTAAAAAGCCTTTCAATTCAACCAATTGCTCAATGGCATTCAATCAATCACCACCTACTCAGAAGCATACATTTGGCCATTGAAATCCTTTTGATTCATGAGGCACGAGATTTTAAAAAATAACATTACAATCTTTCTCTGTTCATTAACCTTACTCAGAGAACATCCCTTAATATGTAACTCTTGGTCATATGCCTATCAGTCATTATTGCTATCTGATCATGTGGTTCATATGTGCCTACTTCTCAACAAGCTTGTGATCCTAGTATTCAGAAGTTCATATATGCATCAACAGCTATCCAAATATTCAGTTTAATAGTAAGACAAATATCCAGGATGTACCCTTTCTCTGCTATGCCAAATATTTGAATCAAGCATGGGAGATATTGAGTTTGCAAACATATAGAATGGTTGTCTGTATATATAAACACATAGGGATAATGGTACTTGGAACTGGTGTCAGTTTAGGCAGAGAAATAATTACAGTGACACTGAAACTGTTAGCAATAGAAGTTCTTCCAAACTGTATGTGCAGCAACATAATATATAATATATAATATATCATTTAGTTAAAGCCGGTTATGCCTAAAGTCTCCAACCATGCATCATTAGTTGCCATAATTCCATTTCAGCTGAAGCAGCACAATTCTTTATGATTGTAACCTCCAAACACGAGCTGAAAAAAATCCTTGTTTTACCTTATCCAGCACGAGCTTCTCATAGTGTGCCTGATCGTCCTGGTCATCGCACTCTTTGTGCTCCATATTGGTTGTACCTTATTGTTCCCATATGTATCCTTGAAACTCAAGTCAGATTGCCCATTTGCATCAAGATATCTCCTGTCTGACATCTCTTTCAATCGTTTTTGAACATCAGCAGCTTGCAAGGTTGATGAATGCTTGCTTCAAATAAATTACATCGTTCCCGCCCTTCTTTAGACCAACAACTATATGAGTACCAAATTTTTTAATGAACCTGAAGAGTAAAGCAATTAAACTTGAAGTCCTATAGTGATGACAGTTCAATTAATAAGGATAGAAAATGGCATGACAGGTTATGAGGTGTGACATACATATTTGCCAGGTGACCAATGATAAAATCGGGGGAGCTATGAAATATGCAAGGTTAAAAAACTGAAGGCAGAGACTATAATATCAACTGAAGGAGAAACACATAGTTTCATCTTACATTCAGTCACCCATTCATTTAAGTAATGAGTGTAAGAACTATAGATTCCTATATGAATCTAACCTAGCCAGGGCAGCAGATTCCCAGGTTGATGGAACAACCTTAACAAGAAGTTATCTAATATGTCTGTAGGAAGAATCACTGGAGCATAGAACAAATTTCATGCATACCTTTTTGCAAGTTCCTTATTCTTCATCAGATGGCTCCCTGTCAAAAACAAATCTAGAACAAAAGCTCAGTACAATGAAGGCATCGATGTCCATGGCATCTCGGTGGTCAGCATAAGCGGCACCTGGAGATCAATGGGTTTGGCCGCCTCCACAATCTTGTATATTTTACAAATACAACATAGGGAACTATATCAGTTTCTGAATTTCTAACTGAAAAAAGTTACGATCTATTCGAGGCATCATGAGAGGCAACATCAATGTTAATCATTTTAGGTTCTGCTTGCCCACCATCTATTCAAAACACTCCATCAGGGAGATTGTTGCTCTGCATTATGATGCGTATATGAAGAATTAGTGGCAGCATTTCATTTTGATCGCATCAATATTTTCCAATGAAATAGTTGGTAAAGATATGGTTCTAGATCTCTTTTTGAAGAAATGTCAGCAAAGAAGTAGCACCTAATCAAATTTGTAAATGGCATTAGTGAATCCCATGCAGAGATAACATAACTGAGGAAATATTAAACAAAAAGTTTGCTCCGGCAAAACTTGAAAAGTTACATGGTCGTGCTAACAGACTACTACAGTTGTTCCAATAAACAGACGAATATTCCCACAATAGTAATTGTGCGCAAATCCTGAAGTGAAGAAATCAAATGAAATTACCACACTGCTACACTACCAGCTAATCACAACTTTAATATACATATATAAAAAACAAATGTGAGGAGAGATTTTACACCTTTCAGCTTCCCATAGAATCGGGTTCCCATCATCTTGTTAGTACTGAGACAACCAAGATATTTCACGGAATTAGAAATCATACCCTGATTCTAACCTTTGGATTAGACTGATTATAAACCTTTGGATTAGAAGTGGATGTGTTTTCTTTTATGAGCGTGCAGACCTCTAGCCATGCTCCAGGACCGCCAGGGCTCGTTGACAACGTTGCTGCTGACCACGGCCTGGCGGCGGGGGCGAGGGAGCACCCTGGTGACGACGGCGAGGTGGAGCAGACGCGCCCAGCGCAGGTCAACCCGACTCTGAACTGAAAAACTTTGCTGCAGTGCAAAAACAGCAATGTGAAATTGTGAACTCCACTGCTTTACCAAACATCAACCAAATTAAGTCCCATTGTTCTGAGATTTTAACCACAATTTCATCATATAATAAGTAATTCATTCCATTATCAAACACCCCAAAAAGATTGATCCTTTAACTTCAATTTCACAAAATCAGAGAACCCTAGGTGAACAACTAAATTGGGGAAACTTTAAATTCATGGTGTTCGAGTGGCGTATTTGTTAGGAGATCATTCTAGTGTTGCTCATAAAATTCACAAAAATGGAGTATGGACAGGCATGTCTATCTTACTGTCAAAAGCTGGAGATGACGACAGTGCGCATGGAAAGCCTTCGATGGAGCGAGGAGTGCCGTTGAGGTTCTTCTCCAAGGGGCAGGGCCGCGACATCCGTCGGTAGAGGAAGCACCGACGCAGGATACAGGTGTGGAGGTACCCCGTTGACTTGGCCGTCTCCATCTCCATGAGGGCCTCCCTGTGCGTGGAGCATGACCTACATTCGCGCTCCTCCATCTCAGCCGCGGGCTCGGCTGCCTTCGCCTGGCGCATGCTCCGCCACAGCGGCCTAGACTCGGGCCCGGGGCTGACCCTCTGCTTCTTCTCCATCGCTGCCGCCTCGGCGGGCGTCATGCGATCGGTCTCCATCTCCTGCGCACAGCCGTGGAAATCAGTAACAATCAAGACTACACAATTGGAATCGAATCAAGAATCCCGCCACATGCACCGGATTCAATCTATGATGCACGCCATTCCACAAAAATTGGGAGAGCAAGAGAGGGAAGGGTGGGATATTATGGTCTAAGAGCGGCATGGCTCTGCTGCCGCGGCCTCCATGTACGTGCGCCCGCTCCTGCTCAGCGCCAAATCCGCTACCTCCACATCCTCCTCGGTAAAGCGAGAATCCGCTCCTCCCTTCACCGGATCCAGTCATCAGCCGCCGCCGGTTAGGGAGACCCCATCCTCGACACCCCAATGGCCTCCTCCATTGCGGCGCTTGATCTCGATCTCTCGCAGCACGGCTGGACAACGACAGGGGAGGATGGGACATAGTGTGCTGCTGGGCGGCGGCGTTTATGCGGGTGACGGTGGCATCGATCGGTGGAATGGCGGCAGCGCGGCGGCTGCGTGGGCGAGTGCGGAGAGAGGAGCGAGGAGGGGAGGCGCACATGTGATGGGGAGGGAGCGTGATTGGTGTCCGCATCTCACCAGGTACGCGCTAGGAGCCAGCGAATCACGAAATCGCACGGCAGACCGACGAGCGCAAGGCAGAGCCGAGTGGACGATTGCGCTCAGAATGTTTTTCGCTCGCTCTGGTGAACGATTCTCTTCTAATTTTTTTAGTAGTAGAGATATATATAGATTCATTTATGGGAAGAGAAACCCTGTTACCTAGGTAAGAAAACAAAAAAGGCTATCAGTTGCTCGAGTGTGCGCACGGTCGATTTCCTGGACGTCAAATCTGTTCTAAGCCATGTTTAGTTCCCCCAATTTGGATTTAAAATACACTATGCAAAAAGAAGATTCTCTGTCACATTAAAATGTTGGCACATGCATAGAGTATTAAATGTAGATGAAATCAAAAACTAATTGCACAGTTTTGTTGTACTCTGCGAGACAAACATTTTAAGCCTAATTAATCAATGTTTAGACAATTATTACCAAATAAAAATAAAAATACTACAGTCTCAAACCGTAATTTAGGTGTCCCCAAATTTAGTATCTAAACAAGGCCCTAATCTTAATCTTGTGCGTCTATTCCTTACCGCGTAAACAAGGCCCTAATCTTAATCTTCTGCGTCTATTCCTTACCGCGTCGCCACCACCGACGCCCGCGCCTAGGCCATGTTTAGATGCTAAATTTGGGAGGCTAAATTTGCATAGTAAATATCATGTTACACTATAGCAATTTTGTTTTTATTTGGTAATAATTATCCAAACATTGATTAATTAGGCTTAAAATATTCGTCTCGCAAAGTAGAACAAAACTGAGCAATTAGTTTTTTATTTCATCTATATTTAGTACTCCATATATGTACCGACATTTTGATATGATAGAGAATCTTCTTTTTACATAGTAGAATTTGAGGGTGAATTTGAGTATAACAAGGCCCTACACGCGAGTGGAGCTCAACGCTGCGCTCCGGGTCCCACGCGCATCTCTCTTCGGGTGTTGGAGACCATGCCTCTCGCGCCTTGGAACCGCCCGGGCCAACACGCGCCCACCTGGCCCCCTGGCCGGGTTTCGTAAAAACAGTGGCCGTTGGGCCCCACCATGGACCCATGCCTGCATGACCCCAGGTCCTGTCTAGAGGGAAAGAGAAGAATGGAATGGGGGTGGTCACCGTCGCTAGGCAGTAGTTGCAATTACATCTCATTAGATCATATTTTACTATTTTCTTTTTGGGGTGCAGATCTGTGTTCAATTTTTCTTGCATTCTAAATTATAATTCAGTTAAATTTTATCGTATTTCAAATATTAAAATATATATGAGTTTATATAAATACACCATCAAAACATATTCCATCAATAATTTAATAAAACTAAATTGATAATATAGAAGTTGATGTATTTTCTCATAATGTAGTTTTTTTTCGATCAAAACTATCGCTGAGTCTCTTTATTCATTCACACTCGCTTTAGCATGATCGCGAACCAGTAACCACATTATCAGATACAAAACTAGGGAGGGGATCAGACTAAACATGAGGTTGATCCAGGTCCCAACCAAGACTCATACGAGCGAGCTCATGTGCACTCCTATTACATGATCTAGGAATATGAGAAACTTGTATAGAATCAAGACATAAAGAAATCAACTCCCTTACTTCTTTGTAGAGAGATGCCGGGCTAAGATCACGCTCATTCGACTACAGCGCCTTCACTATGTTCATTGAGTCCGACTAGAGTATGATATTGCCCATACCATGGCTCGATGCCGCTTGCAATGCCGCAACACAGGCCTGAACTTCGGTACATTCAGCATCATGAACAGCTCCCAGCGAGCCAGACCCCGCCAAGATTGCATGGCTATTATGATCTCTAATTACAAAGCCCTAGCCCCTTGTCTTTGTTTCAATAAAGAAAGCGCCATCACAATTGATTTTGAGAACACCAGACGGCGGCCGAGTCCGTCTATCTGGTGGTCGTCGTGCTTTATTTGCCTTCGTCCTTGCAGGTTTGGATTCCATCACTAGCATGGCTGCACGGTGGACGACCTGGCCTGGAGATCGTATGCCTTCGCCTACATTTGATTTGTTCCGCACCTCCCACCAAGAATATAGAAGCATAATCACCCGTAATCTTACATCATCTTGTAGTGACAAGACAGCTAGAATCATTTCAGCAGCCGAACGATTATACAACAATTCAGTCCGTATGTTCTCTAACGGTGCCTCTCTCCAACATTTGACGACAAACTTGCACTTTAGAAAGCATTGACCCCATCTTCATTAAGGGGGTGTTTGGATGCAATGGCTAAAGTTTAGAAGGTGTCACATTGGGTGTTCGAATACTAATAAACAGAATTCGTCCGTGATCCGCGAGACGAATTAATTAAGCCTAATTAATCCGTCATTAGCACATATTTACTGTAGCACCACATTGTCAAAATCATAGACTAATTAAGCTTAAAAAATTCGCCTCGCAAAACAGTCTCAATCCGTGCATTTAGTTTCGTAAATAGTCTATATTTAATACTCCATGTATATGTCTAAACATCCAATGGGACAACGACTAAATTTTAGAAGGCGGAACCAAACACCCTCTAAGTCTCCAACGTGCTGGACATCTGGTATCTAATTCCATCCCTCTTCTCTTTATATTCATTTGTAGAGACTGTTGTGAGCCAAACGCCATAGAAAATGTTTGATTCTGGGTGCAAGTGTTTTGTTTAAAAGAAAACTTAACAAAAATAATTTAAAATGAAAGGAGTATTGATCTTCGGTGGATTAAATGGTCATAAAATGTTCCATATTTATGCAGAGATATAAATTGTTAATGAAGTATGTTTTCAAAAAAAATTGTTCACGAAATTAAGTACAATTTTATTTCACTTGCTCTACCGTGGAATGGTGAGTTTGAACTGCTGTGTGTAAATCCATTCGTCAGAAAAAGCGATAAAAATTTTATAGTTTTGATAGTTATTTAACTTATATTAGAATTAAAATTAATAATCTCCGTGGGTGGCTACATCGAGATGAGCAAACGAGAATCATCATCGTACTCCAAAGTCCAAACCGAAGAGAACGCCTTCGCCATTGTTTTTGACCGTTTGTTCTTTTGTTGGATCAACCAGAAAATTCTCCTCCCAAACCAAAATTGCCGCCTTGGCTACGGTGTCCTTCCTTCCACGGCACGGACCCGCCGGAGCACCACCGCCTCCGTCCATGTCCCTCAACCGCCTCAAGGAAACCCTCAACGCCTGCTCCTCTTCCTCCTCCCAACCACAGACCCAACCGCGCTCGCCGCCGCATCCGGCTCTCCTTCCGCGGAGACCCCCAAAGACGTCCCTTTCGCAGCAGCTCCTCCGCCTCGAGGCCGCCGCCTCTTCATCCTCCTCCTTTTCCTCCAGGCCCGTACAGCTCCCACCCGCCCCCGGGCCCCCGATCGAGAAGCCGCGGGAAGACGACGAACCGCCGTCGTCGGAGGATGAGGACGAGAGAAAAAGTCGCCCCATTATCCGCCGCTGCCTGCCTCCGCCACCAGCGGCCGCCCTCGAGTCCCTCGGGCCATACGAACCACTTGTGCTCTCGCTGCCTGGAGAGCACCCTGTCGTCCAGGTACCGTACTGCGCCCGCGTCTCCTTGGTGGCAGTAGATTCGTTAGGGCTTGTCTCGCAAGAATCAAGAATGACTTGCGCACGAAGTAGTTCAGTTTCAGTATACTAGTACAAACGGATTTGTGGCAACAGAAGTTTGATTATTAGAAAGTATTTATGAATATATACCCAATATAACCACGTTTTTAGTATAAACTTTTTATATGAATATTATGATTAGACTAATTATTGGTCAAAGATGACAAAGTTTGAATTTTGAAATACGTGCACACCTTGTATTTTGGGATGGAGTGAGTAATGATAAATTCTACTTCTTGGGAGATGAGGGAGAGCGAGAAAACGTTGTATAACAGTTTGCCATGGCATATCTTGCTGTTCTTGATGCCCTGCTGTTTATCTCAGTTAAATAGAAATTGGTAAATGAAGATACACTGCAATGAAGATAGGTCCTGGGAAATACAAAAGACAATAGTTGATGCCCTGCGGTTGATCTCAGTTAAATGCAAGAAGACAATAATTGATGATGAGCCATTTGCATGCATTTTATATCATAATTTAACTTTTACATGTTCCATGGTTGATGGGGCGTGTATTATGTGGTTGATGGACTGCCTTTTTTCACATCTTTTGACCTTTAGGATTTATGTTGGACCAGATCTTGAGGTCTCTTTGACAATATTATTATTTACAACGAAGCTAAACTTAATTAATGGTTGATGGGATGTGTATTATGTGGTTGATGGACTCCTTTTTTTTTTTCATCTTTTGACCTTTAGGATTTATGCTGGACCAGATCTTGAGGTCTCTTTGACAATATTATTATTTACAACGAAGCTGAACTTAATTAATTCTCTGTAGCGAAGGGGCTAACAACTTGTTTTTTATGGGAAGATAGTTGCCCCTTATTTATTTATATGGTTCTGCTGTGTTGCTATTGTTTCTTTCATATACTCATTTATTCTACTTTCTGTTTAAGGCTGAGATTTTGTTTTTGCTGTTTTCCTGGCTTCAAGAAGCATCGTGAATTATTGGGATGATCCATTTCTTTGGACTACACCAAACCACTAAATAGTTTACTCATGGGCGAAACTCAGGCATGACCAAGGTTTTAGCAAAACAGGGGTGTTCAATAGTGCTCAACCAAAAGTATCAGCTACAAGCTTGAAAAGTAAATGTGATTTGCACAAGTGCACACCATGCTATTATAGCATAGAGCTATGTTCTTACATGATTATTTTTTGCAAAGCATTATACTTGTTTTTTTTTCATTTTCTGTGAATGGTTTTACATCTTTGTCCACTGTGGGATTGTTTTATGTTCAAATTTAACCCAAAAAAATTTCATCCAGTATTATTTGTAATCATCACACAAAAATGCATTTTTGCTTCTGTCTCTGCCCAAGTCCCTGATTGTTATAATTATTCATCAGTTTAATTTCTGTACTTCTCTTTTGTCTGGTTGTAGGTGCCCCCATCAATAAATTGTAGGTTACTTGCGCATCAGAGGGAAGGTGTGAGATTCTTATACAATTTGTATAGAAACAATCATGGCGGTGTTCTTGGAGATGACATGTGAGGCTTCAAAATTGCAGATGATCATTTTCTTTAAGGAGATTGATGATCCTCATTTCGTTCTTAAAATAACCTTGAATATCAATCAAGAGTCTTCTTTTAGATAAGCACTCATTCAATCATATTAAATGTTGGTGGGGATCCAAATCATTTTAGCAAAGCAACTAGTTTTCTCAATGTAGTTTGTTGTTACTGGTGCATAATACTAAGTAAGCTCGACTTATTAAAGGTTAGCATATGCATATATGTACACTGTTGATATAGTGACAATCAACTCATATCTATACGTAGAAGTTACTGGGCTCTTTGAATCTTACTGCAGTTCCTGTTCACCTTTTAACATGATTTCTCTTGTGATTTAGGGGTTTGGGAAAGACCATTCAAACTATTGCTTTTTTGTCTTCTGTTATTGGAAAAGGCAATGGCCATGAGCAATCAACAAACAAAGGAAAGAAGACTGGTCCTGTACTCATCCTCTGCCCTACTTCGGTGATTCGGAACTGGGAAAATGAATTTTCTGAGTGGGCAGAATTCTCTGTTGCTGTCTATCATGGTCCAAATCGTGATTTGGTTCTCGGAAAAATTGAAACTCAAGGACTGGAGGTACTCATTACCAGTTTTGACACTTTCAGAATTCATGACAAGATTTTATGTGGTATCTCGTGGGAACTTGTGGTTGTTGATGAGGCACATCGTCTCAAGAATGAAAAAGCCAAGTTATATACAGCATGCTTGGGGATAACAACTCAAAAGCGGTTTGGTCTCACAGGGACCATAATGCAGAATAAGATCATGGAATTATTTAATCTATTTGATTGGGTCGTGCCTGGCTGCTTAGGGGATCGAGAACACTTTCGAGCCTATTATGATGAGCCTCTAAAACAGGGTCAGAGGCTGAGTGCTCCTGAGAGATTTGTTCAAGTTGCTGATGCGCGCAAGAAGCACCTTGTTTCCGTTCTTAGGAAATTCTTATTGAGAAGGACAAAAGAGGAGACAATTGGACATCTTATGCTTGGGAAGGAGGATAATATTGTTTTCTGCAAAATGAGTGATGTTCAAAAACGTGTTTATAGAAGAATGCTGCAACAACCTGACATACAGATCCTTATTAATAAGGATGTCCGCTGTAGCTGTGGAAGTCCTTTACCTCAGGTTGAATGTTGCAAGAGAACTGAACCAGATGGTGTTATATGGTCTTATCTTCACAGAGACAACCCTGATGGCTGTTCTATATGCCCCTTCTGTCTTGTTCTTCCTTGCCTCGTCAAGCTTCAGCAGGTTTTTCATATCATATGTTATTTGGAATGACAGCAGCAGCAACAACAAAAACCTGTTCATTATTTTGGACATTTTGTTTGAAAAATCTCATATCTCTTCCTGTATTGTAGATTAGCAACCATCTGGAGCTGATAAAACCTAATCCAAAGGATGAGCCTGAAAAGCAGAAGAAAGATGCTGAACTTGCAGCTGCTGTCTTTGGTGCAGATATTGACTTAGTTGGTGGTACCGCTAAAAGTGAAAACTTCATGGGTCTCAGTGATGCTGAACATTGTGGAAAGATGCGAGCACTAGAAAGGCTTCTGTCACTGTGGACTCAGCAGGGTGACAAGATTCTTCTTTTCAGTTATTCTGTCAGGTTGTTCATTTATGCGCTAACATTTAGCTCATATAAACTGGCAAAGTTATATTGCCATGCGTTTTAATCCCATCAGTTCCAATTTATATCGATGTTTAGTCCCACTGTTTTACCAAATGCTCTAGTTATTACTTTCATGCCACAATTTAATGTTGTTTACTTCTCAAATTAGGACTGAAAAGATAGATTGCCAACTATTCTAGTACATGGGTCATGTTCTATCATTCCAAAAATACATATCTGTTTTGACTTTTTTACTAGGAAACATATTTCAGAAGATCTTTTAGGTTTCAGCCATACTTGACCATAAAATGGTAGAGTACACAAAATATATCTGTCCACTGCTGCAAGTGGGTTTTCCATTCTTTTGATCATTATCGATTTTGTAATGGAAAAATTGTTACTTCATTTTCCTTAGTAGGCATGCTTTCGTTAGGAGCACAAAAATCTTATTTATTTAGGCTTTATATCTATGCCAAAGACCGTTTCAATTAGAGTTACGGTTTAGATTTATATGTCTGACAGTGATTTTAGGGTGATAGGGTCTGATTGGATGTAAAACTTTTCTAACTTGTGACCCCCATAATATATGTTACCTTAACTAGTAGATATTTAGAAAGTTAGTTTTGGTCAAAATATGAGTTGCCCAAATGAATGGTGAAAATTAATCGTAAATAGTATTGTTGCTATTATCTTCTAAATACACACACTTTAGATATGCTACTTGTTCTTACATGCAGAAGAGGAGGAGAGAGGGGGAGGGTCTGAAGGAGACTTGTCCTACTTGTAGCATCACTGCATTTGGTTACTTGATGATTTCATTTATTTCTATTTACACAGGATGCTTGACATACTAGAGAAGTTTCTCATAAGGAAGGGTTATTGCTTTTCACGCTTTGATGGAACGACTCCCATGAATGCACGCCAATCACTAGTGGATGAGTTCAACAGAAGCCCTAGCAAACAGGTGAATTTTGGCGGATGTGGGTTTCTTGTACTTCTATCTAACAAAATTTTGAAGGCCATAGTTGATTTAAGTGGTTAAATTATTTTATGCAGGTTTTCCTTATATCTACCCGGGCAGGTAATTTAGGTGTAAACCTTGTTAGTGCTAACCGTGTGGTGATATTTGATCCAAGTTGGAACCCTGCCCAAGACTTGCAAGCACAAGACAGATCATTTCGGTATGGACAGAGACGGCATGTCACAGTATTTCGCCTACTTGGTGCTGGTTCACTTGAAGAGCTCGTTTATTCTCGACAGATATATAAACAGCAGCTTTCCAACATTGCAGTCTCCGGAAAAATAGAGAGACGTTACTTTGAAGGCGTGCAGGTATTCTCTTAGCCATAGAAGTATCTTGATAAGATTGAATGGAGGACATAAATTGCTTTCCATTAGGCATTTGTATTGGTACAATTTTGAGCTGGCTTGCAACAAAAGATGATGAGGATGGGATTTATTTACTCAATATTCTTGGATAGGCGTAGTCATGAATTAGAATTTTTGTCCATTCTACACCAAAAAATACAATTCGTGGCATGTATCTTGACAACTACACCAAAAAGGATCACAATATGTTCTTTTTGTGTTCTTCTACGCTGTGTTTGCCCAAGTTAATTACTGCGTTTGGTTCAGTCCCATAAACATTTTCCATCCTTTCCAAACAAAGGTCTAACTGTATGAGAGATATGTGTTTTTTTTTCATTTCCTTCTTATCTTCAGAGATGTGTTAGGATTGAGACGTTTGATAAGGACTTCATACATTCAGAAATGTTTCAAATTTACGTAGTCTTCTGACTGTTATACGCCTGCTTTTTGGGTTGAAGACCCAATCAGGATGTTAAGTGTTTGGAATTCATACATTGATGCAAAATACCTGGGTGTATTGTTACAAGGAAGTGACATTGTGTAATCCACAGAATAACATTATGCATAATTGTTGTTAGATGGCATTTGAGCAAAACCAAGCATGTCACCACCCAAGAAATCTTCCTATGCATTTTTTCCACACATCAGCATATGTTAGTGTGAGAATTTCAGTTTGGGCTGTTTTAGCTGTTGCAGGTGTGACAGACTAGGTGCAATCACGACTGCACAATAGTTTAATTCGGATTGGCCTTTGGTAGTTTTAAGTTAACAGCTTACTGACTAGATACCTGGGATCCATTTTGGATATCTAATTTGGATAATTCTGATTTAGGATGACAAGAAGTTTCAAGGTGAGCTCTTTGGGATCTGCAATCTTTTCCGTGACTTGTCCGATAAGCTTTTTACTAGTGAGATTATTGAGATGCATGGAGAACATGGCAAGAGTAGTGCAACAGAAGCAACAGGGATAAGAGAAATAGTCGATACTGATTTATTTGGTTCACAAGAGAATAGGAAGTCTTCCACAGCAACAACAGATACGGATAATCAGAAATTGGTTGATTTTGGTATGCTCTTTCTCTGAAAATTTTACTTTATGTTTACCATATAATATTCTCATAAAAGGTTCATGGACCAAATGGCGAAGGTTTAGTCATTACTGTGGCTGTTAGCTTCAAAGGCTGATACAGAAAACTAGTTATTCATTTTAGATGCAATCTAGACCTTTGGAGATACTTGCTCAAAAGATATTGAAATGCTGCACCATTCTGTTCTTCTATGGTGTTTATCAGTAGCTAGTATTCAAGGTCTGCGGTTACCGTTTCTAGTCTTGGGATATTTTGAGCATATTCAGCCACAGTCCTTCATAAATTCAGAGTAGCTTGCTTTTTCGTGAACGCACCTTAGCACGTCTTCATTCAGATTAGCTTGCATTTCCTACACTAAAATATATAAAGTGCTTAAAAGTTGAATTATTATGTTATTTTACACGGTGTTTTGGAATATCAATCAATTCTTCTGTAGCCTGAACCTTGAAGGCTAAGCTGAATAGCTGTTTATGGTTCCAGCTATAAATATGAAGTGATTCTCTTTGCTGGAAAGTGAAAACCTGGTATATAATATTTTCACCTCCCGGGTGTATTATCTGTTGGAGTATATGTTAGGCCCATGAGGCTAAGGCCCATGTGGCCCATGTATGGAAACTATATAGCTACCCTTCTAGGGTTAGCCAAATAATAGAATCTCTTCCCCAAACATGGTATCGGAGCAGAGGACGCCGGGAAGCCAAATCCTTTACAGTAAGACCAGAGGAGTCAAATTCCACAGAACAAGAATTGTCAGCTGTAAAACGTCGAATAGAAAGAAGATTATGAACCATAGAAGGAGCAACAAGAACATCAGGAAGACGAAAGGAGCCATGAGCACCGGCGGTACCCACAGACGAGACAGGAATACAAGAACCATTAGCGACCATAATGGACGAAGGAAGGGAGGAGGAGGGAGAGTGAATCGACGAAAGTATACCGGGGTCAGGTGTAGTGTGGTAGGTGGCCCCCGAATCAGCGATCCACTCAGGTCCGACCGGAGGGGTCAGGCCCAAGGTGCTGAACGAGCGAGCCAGGGCCGCCTGGTCCCAGCTGGCGACCCCCGGTGGAGTCCCGGAGGGTGGAACCCACGGCGTAGTAGGGAAGGCGCCGGGTGAAGGACCAGCGGGAGGAGCTCCGGTGAGCATGGCGGCTCCGGGGGCGTGGTAGGGCCACATGGAGATGCGACCGGACCACGGGTTCTGGAACGAAGGCCATGGTGCCCCCCCGTGCGGCGCCGCCGGTGCCGGAGCCTGAGGTGGACCGCCCCGGCCACCCCCGCGGCCCCCTCCACGGCGACGACGAGAGCCACGACCCCCCCACCTCCGCTCGGCCCGGAGGGAGGAGGGCCAAGGAGAGACGACGGTGGCGGGGCAGACGACCGCGGTGGAGTAGGAGGACGCGGCGAGGTGGCAGCCAGGGCCGTCGAGGAGGACGAGGTGGTGGTAGAGCCCAGCTGGAGGCCCTGCGTGAGCTCCTCCATGACGAGATCGTCACGGACCTCCAGGAAGGTGGGGAAGGGCCTCTGGCGGGTGATCCACGTCCTGAGGTGAGCGTAGCGGTCAGTGAGCCCCCGGAGGACGTTGAGGACCAAGATGCGATCCTCGACGGGCCACCCGAGATCCCCTAGGGAGTCAGCCATGCCCTTCATCCGACGGCAGAACTCACCGACGGAGAGGTCACCCTGGACGAAGGTGCGGAAGCTCGCGTCGAGGCGCAGAGCTCGGGCCTCAGCATTGCCCAGGAACTGGCCCTCGAGGGCAAGCCATGCCCGGCGCGCATCCGGAGAGGTGCGGACGAGGTCGTGGAGGTCCAAAGAGATCGTCCCCAAGATCCAGGAGAGAACGATGTTGTCGAGACGGATCCACGACGGCGTCTGGACGGCGACCGTGGCGTCGACGAGGACGTGGTCGTCGAGGGCGTAGCGGCGAAGAGTGAGGACGACCAGATCCCGGCTTGACCACCGGGCTGAAGGTCTCATCATAGTCGACGCCAGGGCGCTGAGTGAAACCCCGGAGGACCCACCGAGCCTTGTAGCGCTCGAGAGAGCCGTCGGCCCGACGCTTGTGGGTCAAAATCCACTTGCCGGTTGCCGACGTCGGATCCTGTCCCGGTACCTGCCCCGGCGCCTCCGCCTCCGTCGAGGTTCGCCGCGCCGGTACGGGTATACCAGCGCAGGCCACGGCCACCGCCGCTCGTGGTCCCTTCTCCACCGGGGACACCGACACCACCGCCACTGTCCCCGCCGGCCCGTGGTGCCCAGCCGGTCTACCACCCGCCGCTGCTTCACCGACACTCGCGGCATGTCCACCCGATGGTGACCAGACACGCGGCTGGCACACTGCCGCCTCATGCCCTCGAGGCTTCGACCGGCGATGCGGTGGTCTCTCCGGTACCCTCCTCCGTCCGCGACGCCCTGTTGGATCCTCACTGGCGCCGCGCGATGGAAGAGGAGTACGCCGCGCTACTCGCCAACCAGACGTGGGAGTTGGTGCCCCGGCCGCCGGGCGCCAATGTCGTCACCGGCAAGTGGATTTGGACCCACAAGCGCCGGGCCGACGGCTCTCTCGAGCGCTACAAGGCTCGGTGGGTTCTCCGGGGTTTCACTCAGCGCCCTGGCGTCGACTATGATGAGACCTTCAGCCCGGTGGTCAAGCCGGCCACTGTCCGTACCGTGCTATCGCTGGCGCTTGCTCGGTCTTGGCCCGTCCACCAGCTGGACGTCAAGAACGCCTTCCTCCACGGCCTTCTCACCGAGACGGTGTACTGCAGTCAGCCGGCGGGGTTCGTCGACACCACCCGTCCTAACATGGTCTGCCGGCTCAACAGGTCCCTCTACGGCCTCAAGCAGGCACCTCGGGCAATGAACCACCGGTTCGCCGCTTTCTTGCTGACCCTGGGGTTCGTGGAGGCCAAGTCTGATACGTCCCTGTTCGTCTACCACCATGGGGCTGACACTGCATACTTGCTGCTCTATGTTGATGACATTGTCCTCACCGCCTCCAGTGAGCCACTTCTCCGCCGGATCATCGCCGCTCTCCAGCAGGAGTTCGCGATGAAGGACCTGGGTGAGCTCCACCACTTCCTCGGTGTCACTGTTGAGCACCGTCCTACCGGGCTCTTTCTTCACCAGCGACAGTACACTCGGGACATCCTGGAGCGGGCTGGGATGACTGACTGCAACCCCTGCTCCACTCCGGTCGACACTCAGGGCAAGCTGTCCGAGGCCGAGGGACCACCGGTGGCCGATCCCACTGCGTACCGGAGTCTCGCCGGGGCCCTTCAGTACCTCACCTTCACCAGGCCGGACATCGCCTATGCAGTTCAGCAGGTCTGCCTCCATATGCATGACCCACGGGAGCCTCACCTCACGGCTCTCAAGCGCCTCCTCCGCTACCTCCAGGGCACGCTCGACTACGGCCTCCTCCTCCACCGGGCCTCCTCCACCGACCTCGTCGTCTACACCGACGCTGACTGGGCCGGGTGCCCGGATACTCGTCGCTCCACCTCCGGCTACGCCGTCTTCCTGGGCGGCAACCTGGTGTCTTGGTCGTCCAAGCGCCAGCCGGTGGTCTCCCGGTCCAGCGCCGAGGCGGAGTACTGCGCCGTTGCCAATGGCGTGGCGGAGGCCGCCTGGCTCCGGCAGCTGCTTGCGGAGTTGCACACTCCTCCCTCCCGGAGCACACTGATCTACTGCGACAACGTCAGTGCGGTCTACCTCTCCACCAACCCCATCCAGCATCAGAGGACGAAGCATGTGGAGATCGATCTCCATTTTGTCCGTGATCGGGTGGCCATGGGCGAGGTGCGGGTCCTTCATGTTCCGACGACCTCCCAGTTCGCGGACATCTTCACCAAAGGCCTCCCGTCCTCGACCTTCGCCGAGTTTCGCTCCAGCCTCAACATCACCGGTGGCTAGTTGCGTCTGTGGGGGGGGTTGTGTGAGTTCTTTCTTATTCAGCCTTGAACTCCGCTGCGACGGTAGTTCAGACTGCGGGGGGGGGGGGGTGTTGGAGTATATGTTAGGCCCATGAGGCTAAGGCCCATGTGGCCCATGTATGGAAACTATATAGCTACCCTTCTAGGGTTAGCCAAGTAATAGAATCTCTTCCCCAAACATTATCTAGTAGTTATGTTATGTCTCTCATGCTTGTGATTTTGAGAACAACTATGTTTCTGAGTAATTGTAAGTTCATATGAATGAGATTACTAATTGAGAGTAACCTGATGGACTGGCTTCTGTAACCTCTCTTCCCTCTCACTGATCCATTTATTTTGAAGTAATAAATTTGGTCTGTTCAACAGGGATAGTTTATGCCCACCGCAACGAGGATGTTGTGAACTCGAGAACAAACGAAAGAGAGAAGGGTGCAACAAACGAGACTGTTCAGAGCTCCTTAGAGGAGCTACACAGTAAGAAGAATGAAACAAAGCACACTGTCATGGAAAAATCTTATTCATTGGAGGAGAAAAGAAAAGTGGCAAGATCTTATTCACTGGAGCAGAAAAGGAAAGAGTTTAGCTGTATCGCATCCTTCATGGGTATGGATGACCTTGAATTTAGCAAGTGGTTGCTATCAGCCTCACCACACCAGCGGTCCGAAGTGCTGCAGAACTACAAGAGGAAAAAGAAGCGGAAGTGTGAGAAAAAACAGAAATGATGATGCAGGCCCTCGGAGCAACCACGGAGCTTGGACATAGTAATTAGCTTGTGTAGCTAATTGTGGTAGTTATGACAAGGAATGATAGTCAAATTGAGCCGTGGCGCCGATCAGTAGGTATGTCTGCAGCCCCGCTTGATTTTGACCCTTTATGGGTGCAAACTGAGCTCAGGAAAGCCTTGGTCACTTTCACTGGCTGTTTTCGGTCAGGTGAAATCTAATCTGTACTGTGGCTGTTAGTTCGTGTTCAGCTGTTTGAGCCTTTGTGTAGCGAATCCTATAATGCAGGTGGCTTGCAATGTTACCGTGATCTGTACTAATAATTTGGATACCGTAGTCTTTTATATATATAGTTTTTTCTTCTAAACATACTTAGGCATACAGCCATGCACGTACATATGCTGGGCTGGTTCGGCTGGTCAAAAAGCCGGCTGGTTTCGGCTGGTTCAATAGTATTCTGTGAGAGAGAATAAGCTGAAACAAGCTGAAACAAGCCGAAACCTGACCAGCAGAACAGGGCAGCTGCCTGTAACTAGGTGTGAAGAGCGTGTTTTCGTTGTGCTCTTTTCCCCCATCAATGTGCTGAGAGCAAAGAGGGGGAGGAGACATGCGCGTTGCTAGTTGGGAGACGCTTCTTCAATCAGCCCTGCCTGGCCCGTCCCAACCATGCAGGTCCACCGTGCCCAGGCTGATCAGCTGCAAGAGCCTTTCGTTTGGGTGCCGTGCATGTCCAGCCAGGCCTTCGACAGAAGCTGTTTGGTTCGCTTGATGGAGCACCTCGCCCCGCATGCTGCTCTCTTGTCTGATGCAGGTCGTCCATCCGTCACGCATGCAGCCGGCCAGGCTCTCCAGGAACGACCAAAATTTGCGCATGGGATGAGCCAGGCCCGGCGGAACGTTTTGCATGGCTTCAGCCTGGCCGACGCCTTCGTTCACCCAACCAATCACGGCGCCGTTGCATCTGTGGAGCCTGGATCGACGGGATGCGGGCAACCAAACGCCCCCTTAGGGGGAGGAAAGGTCCCTAGAGCAGATGGCACTCACCGTCGAGGCGTCGACCACTGTCACTGTCTCGGCATACTGTATGTGGCTAGCAGCACAGCAGGCACACGCCCTGACCTTCATGCTTTCCATCTCAGTAATTTTACCCACCCACCACCCAGTAATCAACTTCCTCGAGGCACATTCCAAAACTGCAGTCAACAGCGCTGCAGGTCTATAAACACGAGCTACAGGCGTAGTTAGTACAACATTACGAGCAATAGACGTATTCTTTACAAATGATAACTGTCGCCATTACAGAGTCAACCGCAACTTGACATCATGTCACATATAGCTATGACTCAAAATCCACAAGCTACACGCGGCCGAAATTATATTCTCTACAAGGCCAGAAAAAAACACTAACCACTACCACCACATTAGGCATACAGACAATACCAGATCCCTACCAATTCCCAACTTCTGCTTATTCATATTCACAATCGCAACTAACACCACTAAACAACTCGTAGGCTATGGGTGCGGGGTGCCTAGGAGAAATCACGGTCTGGGAAGAGCAGTGGGGCGATGAGGGTCCAGATGTACAATGCGGCGGTGACCCACTCTGTGCAGATGCGCACCCAGACAGTTGTCCATCCAACATCCATCAGCTCTGAGCTCTCTGATGCAGCGCTCGTCCAGCCAGTCAAGAGCATGGCTGAATACATGCTTGCGAGGGCAAAGATAAGGTGGAAGAAGGTGTAGGAATAGCTCACGGGGCGCGGTTCGCTTTCTTTGCCATCGCCTTTGCCATCCTCCTCGTCACCGAGTAGTGGGTTTTTGGCTCCTGCATGCATTTTTCATCACCATGACAGTCGACCAAGCATCCGGCTGTGCAGGGGGTTGTAATTGGAGTATTCTTACCAGATCTAGGAGATGATGGCGGCGAAAGGAATGTAGTCGAAGATCCAGCACGAACTGCGGAGTACACAACAGAGAGCACCGTAGTGAGCATCCCGAGTACAAGAGCACTCAGTGAAACTTGCTTAGAATGCCTGTGAAGCCCATTGCACTCATAGTCATCCGGTTCACTGGAGAGACTAGTGTAGCACAGGTATGCACAGTAAGCAGAAATGACAGAAGCAGGCATAACGCTTCCATTGACCTGGAAAAGGAAACAGTATTCCATTACGCATAAACAGCAACATGTATCAGGCACCAGCAGAAAACTGTATGAACCACTGCATTAGAAATTTGGATCATTAAGATAATCAAATGATTCAGATTTCTTTGTGCTTACCAGTAGTTATTTCAAAACTGCACATAAATACTTATTCTTGTTATAGCTTGACGAGATTTGAAGTTTGAAGAGGTATATTACCTGGGGATGCAAAGCAACTATTGCAAATGCAAAAGCAAGGATGAGTGTCATGACAATAAAGAACACATTGAGACCACAGTCATGACCGGAGGGATTAAACCACATGAAGAGCACACCAGAGAAGGCGAGTGTAGAGAGATAGCAAACCACAGTCACTACCAGCAAAGCTATTTCCCTGAAATATCAAACAAGATGCTGTAATCAACATCACAGGAGACAAAGCAAGTTCAAGCATCACTAGCCTGTGCTCAGCACACTAACCATTTTCGCTCTTCTTTCTCAACCCATGAGTCATTCCAATTATTTGTTAAGTCTAAAAGCATCACAACCTGTACTAGAAGAAAGAAGCCAGATCCAAACTTCGAAAGTACCTCTGCAAACCAATCTCAAAATTAGTGAAACTTCACTAAAAATGCCAATTGGCTCATGAGGATCACGGGGCACCACAACAATCTACCTATAGTTAGAAATGCAAATGGAGGTATATGTAGTGCAATCTATAAATTAGTTGAAGCCGTCAGAAGTTCTCTGATTTTGGAGATAATGTCAACACGAGGAAAAAAAAGAAACCAACAAACTGAGGTGTCTTCCTGAACATATCTATCAGTATATGCAAAACTTTCAAGCCTAAATACACAGGTGGTAGAATTATCATGAAAGAGATAATTTTAGATATCTGCAAACAATATTCATATGCGTCTTGTTACTATATAAACATGTAAAGATATGCACACTTGCAAAATTGCACTAAAGATAGAGAATGATGAGGAAAACGAGGTTACCGACTTACCATAAATAGTAATAACAATGTTTGGCACACAGAACATAAGAACAATGAGAACAGCCCATATAGCAATCTTTGCAATCCAGCCACCATGGTGCCATGCATCTCGCCGGTCATTCTGGTCTTTCACACCAATCATCATGAGAGCAAATGTTGCAAAAAACAAGAAGTTCCCCAGGCTTACACGAAGAACAGCATTCATTTGAAACCATTCTTCTGGTGGTGTTTGATCAAATGCATTTATCCCTGCAATGCAATACATTACAGACTTACTAGCCACTTACATGATCATTAAATTAATGCCTGAAAAGTCCATCTGATTCATCATAAGCTCAATGATTTGATGGATCAAAATTTCAAAACAAAGAAAAAACACTTTCTGAAATAACAACTCTCCAAAAGTTGACAGTTTTACAAATCAAACATTCTCTGCATCAGTTTACCAGCATGAATTATGGTAAATAGGCAAAGTTGTTCCCAGTGATGACAACAAGACCACACAAATGCTCAACCATGCATGTGCATAAAAACTACACTGATGCATTTTTTTAAAAAAACATTAAGGCCCCCTTTGGAATACGGAGGGGATTTTTTTCTTGTTTCCTGCGTTTTCCTTGCGAAATTTCTACACGATTCCTGTGAAATTTCTGTGTTCCAAAGGGGCTCTAAGCATTGAACGATCATCCATGCTCAAGATTCTCAACCTGTGCAAGACTTATGACTTATGAACTTGCACTCAAACAAAAATCACGGTTCTAGATATTTATACAGCACTAAAGAGGAATAACACTCGGTGGCTGTGCCTTTGCCTAAGAAAAAAAACATCTGGTAAATGTCAATGTACAGCTCGGGGGCTGTACAGAAAAGACATCTGGTAAATGTAAACCAAAAGGATACTCTATAGAACTTTCCACAGCAGCTATTGTGAACCTCTGTCGTCTGCTAGTACCTTATGGGAATGACAAAATAGTAAAATATTCTACTGCAGAAATCCATTTCATCTTGTGCAGCAAAAGGACGCTTTACGCTGCCTTGAGGTTGAGGCACGTGGAGAAATTTAGTGAATTCTACACATTGAAGAGAGCAATGTTTACACGTAAAGCTCATGAAATTATCTGACTTCGCTGGGAATTCCATGTCAAGGGTGCCTTGGATTCATCATCTAGATCAAGCTAAAAACTGAAATCGAGCATGCGGAGGCACATAAAAATGGTTAAATGGATGAGCCACAACAGTGACTAAGGGCCTGTTTGGTTCGCCTCGTTAAACTTTAACAGGTGTTGACCATAGGGGGTTCGGATACTAATAATGGACTAATTAGGCTTAATAGATTCGTCTCGTAAATTAATCTCAACCTATGCAATTAGTTTCATAATTAATCTATGTTTAACACTTCATGCATATGTCTAAACATTCCATGTTAGTTTCGTAATTAGTCTATGCTTAACACTCCGTGCATATGTCTAAACATTCAATGTGATAGATGTTAAAAAAAACAAGGGAACCAAACACCCCCTGAATAGGGGGCATCCGATGGCGAATTCCCAAAGTCAGTTCACAACCACACAAAAGGTAAGGTCGATCTAGCACGCTACATCACAATTAACAAAATTAACTAGAACTGCCACAAAAATTGAAGATAGGAACTCCACGCAGGTCTATCGATCTTAGCAATTGGAGGGAGAGAACAGCAAGAGCATTCAAAGGAAGAAGAATTAGGGCTATAGGATGGGTTGGAGTTGCTGGAGAGTGAGTAGTAATTGGGGGACACATACATGGGATATGCTTGAGGAGCGGCGCGGCGAACTGGCGGAGCAAGAAGGAGAGGATAAGGGAGGCGGCGAAGAGGCCGCAGTAGGCGAGGCGCGCGGAGCGGCGGGACACGGCCGATGCCGCCGACGCGCAGAGGTTGCAGGTGCAGCCCGCGCAGGCGGACGCCAAGCACGATGCGCACCACATCCTGCGGCGGCGATCCTCTCGCTCCCGCGTGCGGAGCCGGGTTCCTCTTGTTCCTCGTCGGCTTTGGACCCGCTGAGCCTTCGAGACTCGAGAGTTGGAGTTCTCCGGTCGTCCTCCCTCTCTGTGCGACAGTTCTTCTGTCTTGTGGACCGTTTATTCCACCAACCCGGTGCTGGCCTGCAGCAGCACGCCAGCACCGGCTGCTAAGAGGGTGTTTTGGTTTGAGGAGTTGTTTAACTCGTACTGTAGCACTTTCGTCTTATTTGATAAAAAAATTTAATCATAGAATAATTAGACTTAATAGATTCGTCTCGTGAAAAACCTCTAAACTGTGTCAACATGCATACAATTAGTCTATATTTAGTACTCCATACATATATCGCAACATTCGATGTGATGGGAGTTAAAATTTAACTCCCCAAACCAAACAGGGCCTAATTCCTCCATCTCTAAAAATGTTTGTCTTGTTTAATTGTCTTCTCTCCGGGCCTACTTCCTCAAAAAAAAAAACATATGCTGATCAAACTTTTTAAAATTTAACTTTTTTTTGAGCAGATTTTAAAATTTAACTAGAAGCATGTACTAGTTACTAATTGGGCTAAAAAATAACTCAAATTAATTAAGATGGGCTATCTAGTTGTCTACCAACCAGATGAAGGCTTGCCTACAAAATTAGCCCACGTATTAATCCTCCTTTTGATGCATTAGGACTGATTTTAGCTAATTTTTAGCTAAACTAGAAATTAGCTCTCGCATTAAACATCCTTAGGTTTGTAGAAAAAAATTAGCAACGTTTGTTTTCCAAATAAATTTATTATTAAAATATATTCAATGATTTATCTAATAACTAGCAAATATGTCCGTGCGTTGCAATGGGAGAAAATAAGGAACCGAATATTAGTAGAAAACCAAAACAGAAGGCTACAGAATTATTTATGTTTCATTACTTATAGAATTATTTATGTTTCATTACTTTATTTTAAAGCTACAATGATGCCAATAATATGACAATGTTTTATTAAACCTGTTTTAAATTAATGCATGATTTTATATATAAAAATACAACTTTGAAAGATTTTTTCTGCCGTGCAAAGCATAAAATATTTACTCATAAATATATCGTAGCTTTAGTTTTCATACGACACATGTATTGTTGTAATACTATCAAATTATGTACTTCCTTTGAGAAGGACCCATAAAAATATGTAATTCTTACATTTGATTTAAGTTGACAAGAAATTAGTTACCTATATGTGAAGCACGGGTGGTTTATCCAATTATGACAAGAGACATCTCTCTATTTTACATGTGATGGCACTTGCCAGGGTTACACCGGTACATGCTTACAATGCAGAGATAGATTAGTTTAGTCTAGACTGGATAACAAACTTCTCGATATTTTAGGTTTACAGTTTGATTAATTGGACAATTAGTTGAACCAGATTTTATTAATCTCTGGTAAGTTTTGATTTTAATCAAAATTGCATCAACAGCTTGGTGGTATGAAAAATCTTTATTTTATAGAGAAAGATTAGGGTTTTTTATTCTTAATTATATTCCATCAATAACTTAGTGATGCAGAACTCTTTATTTTATAGAGAAAGATTAGATATTGAAAGGCATATGATACTTGCTTTTATTTTTTATATTTTTATATTTATGAGAAATCTATATCTATACCTATATATATATATATATATAATAATAATAATAATAATAATAAAAAAGAGGCAAAATTTCTGCGTAAGATGTAAGTAAGACTCCTACTCAATTAAGATTACATATAAGACTAGGTTGATGATGTAAGTAAGACTCATACTCAACTAAGATTACATATAAGACTAGGTTGATACTAATCCAAATAGATCAACCTCTAACTCGCTTTATTGCTACCGCGAAGTCTCATATTTTTCACATGTCCTTTTTTTATACGGCTCTCTCTATTATCGTGGACTTTAATTTTTTCCTTGTCTTTTTTATTCTGAGAGCGCGGCGAGCGGGGCGCGCGCCGCTGCGGTGAAGGTCTCGAACATGGGCATGAGGTGGTTCGGGAACGGCGACGGCACGGCAAAGTCCGTAGGCAGAGAGTCGTACGCCAACACGTCGAGGTCGTGGAACTCGATGGAGCCTAGCGTGCAGGGGTCCCATTCGTGCATGCGTGCGCCTGCCGGACGTGCGGCGGCGTCGCCGCGTCGTGCACGGAGAGGCCCCGTGACGCCAGCAGCAGCGACAGGTGGAGCAGCTGGTTCAGATGGCCCTGCACCAGGAACGGCACGACCACCACGACAACAGATTCCACTGTGTCAACCGCCATACTGCCCATACTACAGCTTTAGTTCAGGTACGATTACGCGAGCCCCGCTCTATACGGCAAAAAAAACACCGTAAAAAACTAACTTACACATTTCCAACGGCAAAAAAAAGGTTTCCAAAAAAATATATATGGCAAAAAAATAAACGTAAAAACCAACGTACCCGTTTCCTACGAAAACAAAAAAGTTTCCGAAAAATATATACGGCAAAAAAAATAAGCAGCGAACACGGCTTAGCTCCAGCAGCATGATGTCTGCATGTCATCATGCTAATGTCATATACTTCCTTTTTCTTTGGAAAATAAAATTAGGAAATACACTAGAAATACTAAAATACAATGCCGCTGCAATTCTATAAAAAGATAGAGCAAACAAGTTAAACGTTTGATAATATTTTCTCCCATTACAACGCATGGACATATTTTCCGTTGCAACGCACGGATATACCACCGAGTAAGATGTAAGATGTAAGTAAAACTCCTGCTTAACGAAGATTACGTGTAATAAAAAAAGAAAAAATTCTGTACAAAGGTCGTCTCAGCCTCGTGGGCTCTCGGCCAGGCTGTGTCGACAAGGCTACCGTTTCCAGTGATTTTTTAAAATACTTTCTACATACACCACCAGTCGTCTCCAGGCAGATTTCTCTGTTGGATGGAAATAAATCGCCGCCAACTCCGTTTTAGTGAGATTCGACGTAATCTCCAGGTCTGCACGCCCTATATGAAGGAGAGGAACCCGACGCGTATCCGTTTCCCATCTCCGAGCCGCAGTTAGCCCTAGCTCCCCTCTGCACTCGCCCTCTAGATCTCGCCAAGCTCGAGGTTACCCCACCGCTACGGAGGTCCCCGTCCGCTGCCCTGGCACCGTTCAGAGCGAGTCGCCGGTCTTGGCCTTGCAGTAGGAAATCGGTAGGTGGAATTCTCGTCCGTTTTCATGCTCTCAGCCTCCCTCTCATGGCTGCCGAACCCCACAGGGAAACTGCTATCCACTGCCGCCCCAACAAACCCTCCATCGACCCCGTTCGTTCCCTGCCATCGCGATCCACGTAGGTGAGCTTGACATCTCGCCTTCTATTTGTGCTCTTCCGAGAAGAATCAGACCTGCCACACCTGTACATGTCGTCTGGAGCTTCGTCGCCGTTTCTGATCTTGTGCATGTCGTCGGGTTCTCGTTCTTCCAGTGCTCTTCTTTTGGTCAACCGAGGCTCCTAGGCCCTCTTTTAGGCTCCGCCAGCGAGCTTTCCATCGGCAGCAATGGTGCAACAACCTCCCACACACCGGTACTAGCTGCTCCAGCGGTGCCTTGCCCAACCCACAATAGAGACTGCGTGTAGTTCCCTGCGCTTTCCCTCCACATGCATGCAAGAAGCGCTGAAAAACACGTCAAAGCACACTGGCCATATGCGCCGTGCGTGCTATTGGTCTGCTCCAAATTGATAGCTAGCTTGATGACATCACAATGATGCCATCATCACGTCACATACGCTTTATGACCGTTTTCCTTAAGAAAAACAAATCCAAAAATACTATGAAAATACAATAGCCATCGATTCTCCATAGTTTCTTCGTTTTAATTCCGTTTTACTCGTTCAAGTTAACTTAGATTTGTAACGACACGCTCTACGTAGTAGTGTTAATGCTTTGTACGTCACATGTTCTATTCTTAGAACGTAGTCTCTTGTACATGAAATTCACTCGTTTATATGTGATTTAGAAGAGAAACTATGATTAAAAAAATTATATTCTTCTTTGTTATCATAATCAGAACAAACCAATTCTCAAATCCACCTATCATCGATGGCATAACCATAAAAAAGATCATTAAAAAGTATGAGTTGTTATTAAAATTTTCATTCTAGACGATCACTTTATAGAATCAGCAGATCTATACCTAATAATAAAGAGACAAAATTTTCGCGTAAGATGTAAGTAAGACTCCTACTCAACTAAGATTACATATAAGACTAGATTAATACTAATCCAAATATATCAAACTCTAACTCGAGTAAGACTCCTACTCAACTAAGATTACATATACATACCCACATGCATCTGAGGCACTAATGCAATCCCAAGATAATTAGGATGCAAAACATATGTCACGTACATAAAGTTCTGGTTGTTTACGTGAGAAAAGGCAATCCCATGTATCTCTCTATGGCCAAAAAAACAGAGAGAGACCCATCTCTACCCTCATGGTAAGAAGTAACGGCCGAGTCCTTCTCCGTACAGGGAAAAAAAGAACACACTTCAGAACAACAAAAAATGCTAGAGTCCTCCATATGACCGCGCCCTCTTCTTCTGTAAAAAAAAGCCTGAGCTAAAAAAAGACCTCCCTCTCCGTAATAAAATAAATAAATAAATAAATAAATAAATAATAAAATAATAGCATATCATCTTACCGTCTCGTCACCCCTTCCGCTGGCCGTTGAGAGTCCGCACTGTTAAAGAGTTATAGTCGCTTGCAAATTGATCTGATGTTCACTCATGTCTAATGGAGTCTCCGTGTGAAGCCGATACGTTGCCAACTACTATCCCATGACTGCAATGGGTTCAACCTCGCTGAGTACATCGCACGGGCTACATGGTTCTCAATAGGGCGATCACGTCGGGTGGCAGCGCCACGTCCGGAGGCGGTAGCGCGTCGCCCTGCAGCACCACGTCGAGAGGCAGCAGCTCGTCTGGTGGTGACATCGCGTCGATTGGCACATCATGTATCGAAGAGGAACCATCGCCCGTCGGGCAGAGACGAAGAGACGCAACACGACCTTTCGAGCTCCGGTCATGTCGGGACAAGAGGCTGAAGAGGTGAGGGGAGGATGCCATGGGACAAGAAGATAAGATTGTATGTACGGACCGTACATTTCATATCCAACTGTTAAAAAGTCTAATGTATTTTTTCTAAAAAAAACTATTGATAGATAAATTGCAATTCCCTATAAATTTTATGAAACAGTGAAACATAAACAAATAGATTACTTTACCATCCTTATTTATTATTATTGTTTAATTATTTTTCTCCCGTTGCAACGCACGGGCATATTTGCTATAATCACTTATATCTGAAAAATTGTTTGGCAGAGCTCATGTTGGATTAGCAGAGAATCACCTCTGCCAAACAGGGCCTAAATAGGAGACCCCACTATAAGATTTTCCTAGATTCTCATGCTGCCACGTCACCTATATTCGACACCAACTTTTAGGCTAAGGCCCCATTTGGCACGGCTTCTCCACCAGCTCTTGAAGTCGTTTAGAGTTGTTTTATGCAAAATTAAATGGCTTCACTCAAGGAGCCCCTTAAATCGTGCTCTCACAAAGGATATATGAAGGATGAAGCTAAAAAAAGTGGCTTAATCTGGTTTCAACTCGCCCTAGTGGGGCATTGCATGGTGTTCTATGAGAGCATGTTTTAATGAGATCTACATGTAGAGCTGTTTGGCCAAACAGTTTGCTAAAACGGTTTTAGCTCCGCCGATGAAGCTATTTATGGAGCTGAAGCAAAAAAACCTTCACTGGTGAAGCGAAGCCGTGCCAAATGATTCCTAACTTTAACTCATCGAGCACAAGTTTCATCATTTATTGAACCTGGTGGGCAGCAGGTGAAAGGTCTTGATGGCTAGACGAGGGGTGAATAGCCTAATAAAATTTTCTATAAAATGTGCTAGACAAGTTGATTAGTAATAACAATTAGCAAGATGCAAGTTTTGCCTAGCCTAAGAGGGGTTTGCAAGTCACCTATCCAATTGGCAATTCTAGTTTTGATTCACTCAACCGCACAAGTTTAAACCGCAAGAGTGACAACTAAAACAAACTACTCTACTCAAGCTAACAAGGCAACTAGGCAAGACAAAGACTACAACAAGATAGTAACAAAAGTAATACAAAAGTAGGTCTAGAAGTGATTTCACCGAGGGGCGATGAATAGAGCCAACCAATTGATATATCCAAATGATGATCCAATCAAGTAGCCAATCACTGAGATAAACCAATCACAATCACGAATTGATGACAAATGATTTATCTCGAGGTTCACGTGCTTGTCGACACGCTAGTCCCCGTTGTGTCCCCTTACACCACGTGGTTCGGTGGCTAATCGGTCTAACACATCGAGCCTCTTAAAAGGCGCCACAAGAACCTACCCATGGCTAAGAGTTGCAATGACACGAGCAATCCACTAGAGTTGGAATTCGGCGCTCCGCTAGGGAACCACAAGGACCCCTCACAAGACAATCACCGGAGCCGGCCACGAACAATCACCAACACATGCCAAACCTCCACCGTTGCTCCAAGCCGTCTAGGTGGCGGCAACCACCAAGAGTAACAAGAAATCCGCAGCAAAACAATCCTTTAAGTGCCTCTAAATGCAAAGCAATAATCAATGCACTTGAATCACTCAATCTCACTCAAAAATCACAATCGAATGCAAGGAGATGAGTGGGGAGAGGGGTGAGGGCGTTGGCTCAGCTCAAGATGCTGACAAGAATGTCAAAGTGCCAAGAGAGTAGCCCTAGAGCCGGCCAACACATATATATAGAGGTACCCCTTCGAATAGAGCCGTTATTCCAAAACGCGGGGTCACCAGATGCATCTATCGTGCTTGCAACAGACATGGCACACCGCATCCGTTGCTTGGATGAACGCCACGTGTCCTACTGAGTCAAATTTCCAACGATCGATTTCCAACCAATAGACGCGTTTGTCGCTTGAAGGTCCGCGTGTTCGACGCTCGACAAACGCGGTCCAGTAAGGTCCAAACGTCAGTTTTCCACCACCTGACGCGTCCATCGTGAAAGCAACAGACGCGCACAACGTCTGTCATCGCTTCATGCCCGTGCGTCTGTTGCCCCAACAGACGCTATTCAGAGAGCTTCAAAAACGTCTCTGACCAACAAACACGTCCGTCGCGAGGCCATCAGACGCGTCTAGCGTCTAATGCAGCTGAGTCCTCCGGGGGTGTTGACGTCGAAGCCAGCGGACGCTGACGCTCGGCGTCTGTCGCTTCAACACCACCGCGTCCGATGCCTCCTTCTCAGCAGTGCGCGAACGAGGGTAAGCCACCAGATGCTGACGTTAGCGTCCATCGCACAATCAAGAGTTGATCTTCAAGTTTTGTTTTCGATTCTTGTTTGCCCTATTCTCATATGAGCTAGTCCAAGTATGTGAAACAACTTAGCACATATTTTAGCTCATTTTCAAGTTAAAAAACGTAGGGCGAAGATGGTCCACTCTATCCAAATGCATATGCTCAATGAAATGTCACCTAGAGGCACATGTAGGACTAGAATTGATACGACATTTCCTCTCTTCATAGTACGGCTACGTATCCTAAGTTATCCACACCCTCTATGGTGTCTTGGATGCAAAATAAAAATCTCTACATGATACCTTTGCCTTGAGCATCACTTGTTGCACCTTGTTCCAACTCCACATCATGGTAAGCACTTCATCATCACATTACTTGATCACCATGCTTCACCATGTCTCGTGCCAATCATCATTGCTACACACATTCTTATGCATATGATTAGCACTTAGGCATTGTCACTAATTACCAACACCAAACATAGAGCTTTCAGCAGGGGAAATTGCTAGTCGATGGGATTAGAATCTTGGTTGCATAACTCTTTTGCAGTAGAGATTGCAACACAACTAGCAAAACGTTAGTTGCACATCTAAATAGATTATTCATTGCATAGGTTTTGACTAGGTTGTTTTAGATGCCAAAGGTTAGAAATAGTTTTAAGTTGCATAATTCACCCTCTCTTAGGCCTACGGTTCCTCCAGTGTTCTTGGGTGTGAAACTAGGGTTATTGGGTGATATTTCCTAAGGATGTGTGGTGATCATCTAGGAGTGTTCAGGTGAGGTGCTAGGGTTGTGCAACCTAGGGTTTGAGCTTCTAATTGGGAGATGAAACTAGTGATTAGGAATTGAACCATCTTGAGAAAAAGAAATAGATTCATGAACTTGGATCATGGTAACTTAACTTTGAGACTTGGGTGACCCTTTAGCCATCAAGATCATGCTCAAGCCTTGCTCCTTCTTGCTTCCAAGTGAGAAAGATGGATTTGAGCTAAGATAAAGTTTTTCTTGCAAAAATCACATCACTTATATTAGAGAGGAGTTTGAAGAATTCTTGAGATGATTGAGTGAGAGAGGGGTTTGAGCTTACACTTGAGATGATGTAGTAGCTAGCAGTCTTCTTCCATTCTTGCATGGTGAAATCAAAGATTATGGTTTGAGTTGGGATGTGGAAGAAATGTGAAAGGATCAAGATGCCCAAGAGGGGGGGTGAATTGGGCTTTTCTAAAAATTAATTGCAAGAATTAAAACCTACAAGCCGGAATTCACCCCTAGTGCCTACTTGTGTTCCTAGAGAGTCTACCGATAAAAAGTTTTGCACCCTAGTTTCCAATCCTAGTCTAGCATGGCAATTCTAGGAAAGTAAATCAAGCAATGAAAGTAAATACGAGAATGTAAATGCTTGAATGTAAAGGGCAAGGAACACGGCGATGTTTTTCTGAGGTATCGGAGAGTCGCCACTCCCCACTAGTCCTCGTTGGAGCACCCGCGCAAGGGTGTAGCTCCCCCTTGATCCGCGCAAGGATCAAGTGCTCTCTACGGGTTGATTCTTCGACACTCCGTCGCGGTGAATCACCCAAAACCGCTCACAACATGAGTTGGGTCATCCACAAGCTCCGCCGGATGATCACCAAACTCCCAATCACCACCAAGCCGTCTAGGTGATGGCGATCACCAAGAGTAACAAGCTAGAACTCTCACTTGACCACAACGAGCCCAAATGAGAAGGTGGATGCACACTTGCTACTCTCTAATTGCTAGTGAGGAACTCTCAAGCTTTGATTCTCAAATCTCTATCCTCACTAGAGCTCTTGCACTCCCTTGCACTCTAAAGGGTTTTCTCAGATGTTCAAATGAGCAAGAGACCTCTAAAAGAGGTGGAGGGGATGTATTTATACACCCCCGAGACAAAACGAACCGTTATGTTCTGACACGGGCTGACTGGACGCGCCGGTCGAACTGACCGGATGCGCCGGTCGCCTGTAACGGTCGAATCCCGATTTTTCAACTGAGTGACCGGACGCGCCGGTCAGGGGTGACCGGACGCGTCCGATCGTGCAGGGAGCATACTGTACTCGCACCGGACGCGAGGCCGCGTCCGATCGGTGATGACCGGACGCGTCCGGTCGTCTCTGGACCTTACTGGACTGCGACTGGACGCGCCGATCACACCCAGGTCACGTCCGACGGGTGTTTCCCTCAAGTGACATGTGTCGGCCACTGACCACCGCGTCCGGTCCTCGCGAGGACCGCATCCGGTCGTCAGGGCCGAAACCCTAGTCGCGGTTACGTACTGACCGGACGCGTCCGGTCATGCCGAAGACCGCGTCCGGTCGGTGGAAAACAGCCCGAAACTTTCTGAAACGCGTCGCAACTTGAACCAAGTTGCTTCCAACTGAACTTTGAGCTATTCTAGGGTTGCCTAGTGCCAAGTTTAACAAGTGTGCACCACACCTAAACATAGGACTCGCCTAGGTCAAGCTACCCGCTCATGCCCCCCTTTATAGTACGGCCAAAAGAGAAAAACGAAGATCCTAACGACTATTTCGAATGCATCTCAACACCTCGTCATCCGAAACTAACCGTCCTTAATCTTGACGTCACTCTTTTGAAAACCAAAACGATTTCCATCAAGGGACACGAATACCATGGTGCCCAAAGCAGTTATAACCTCCATGACCTAACTTACCAAAGTTTCTGCAAAACACACGTTAGTCATGGTAATAAAGCGTTGTCATCAATTGCCGAAACCAAACCTTGGGGCCTAGATGTTTTCAATCTCCCCCTTTTTGGTGATTGATGACAACATAAAGGTTCAAAAGATTTGAGTGGAGGTTTTCGAGCATGCTTGGTTCACATAAGCAAAAAGCAATAAGCACAAAGGGTTACGAATTGCTTATGCGCCCCAAGCCAAAAGAGTGTACTCATAAGATAAGACAAAAAGTGTTAGTACACATAAAGATTATAGCTCATAAGAAATCAGAGTAAGGCACGGAAGCACAACCTTAGAGCTATAACTAAAACGGTGACATATATTAACACTATGATGAGATAACACATTAAGACTCAAAGTTTACCACACGACGACATGTCACACGAATGCAATTACTGAAAAGTAAACATGATGCATGAATGTAGCACACAAAGAACGAAAAACCACTATCAAAACTCCCCCTGAAACTACTCTCTCTCCCCCCCTTTGGCACCAAGCGCCAAAAAACTAATCTAATGATCTGACGGGGGGACAGATGGAGTCGTGTCGGGTGCCGAGGTGCGCGGAGTAATCACGAAGTGTAGCGAATCACCCTCGGAATCTGAGCTATCTGGCTGACCCTCTGAAGAAGCACGTGGCTGCGAAGCGGTCTGGGTCTGAGCAGGAACAGGTACTGACTGAGTGCAACAAGAGGATCTGTCTGAGTGACCTGAGCCTGTAGTGAGCCAATAGCAGGGGGATCTGTCGAGGCAACTGAAGAAGGGATAGTCTCTGTAGTCCCTGTCCCTGTCACTGGAGGAATAGCTGCCTCGGGAGCTGACAACCCTGATGAAGTATGAAATGTAGTAGTGTGCGAGGGTGTCGGCTGACCAGTCAACTCACTGTAGGTAGCACTGAAATCACCAATGGGTGTGCCTGTCAGGAGGTGCGGGCGAGGCTGGTCTGACGGTGTAAACCCTGTATGAATAGGAGTGAAGCTCGGGGACTGGAAAGACTGGGGAACCTGCTGCTGTGGAGATGTGAACTGGAAGCTCGGCTGTCGTTGACTCGACGGACCACTGGACTGTAAAGCCTGAGTCATGACATAAGCAGGCGGAGGAACCTCGACTGTGACAAGGTGGCGCAGGATATCCAAGTACTGCTGCTTACTAGCTGCGCTCTGACGCTGAATCTCATATTGCTATCGCTGCATCTCAACCTGCTGCCTCTGGATCTCAAGCTGCTGACGCTGAAACTCGTCCTGGCGTGCCTGCATCTGTGCAAGTGCTGCAGCTGTGTCCTGTGCCTGTCGCTGAATCTGCTGCTGCTGCTGCTCCTGAGCCTGGGTCAGCCTCTCAAGTATAGCCACCATGGCCGTCTCTGAGCGGGAGGCTGAGCCAGAGCCACCGGCCTCGTGATCGTGAGACCGAGGAGACCGGTACCTGGGGATGGGCTGGTAGTCCTCATCGGTGCTGTCAGAAGTCGCATCCTCAGGTATATCAGCAGTCTGAGCCTCAAGATCCACAAGCTCTGCCTCGGCAAGCTCGTCCACTCTGGCATCCTGCTCAGCTGCTGTCTTAGGAACCTCTGGGCGCTCACGCTGTCCTAGCGCTGGGGCCTGATCTCTAGTAACCGAGGCCCAAAGCTGGCGGATATCGTACTCAGGGAAAGCAGTGGTAGTGTCCGATATCTTCGCCCTGATCTCTGGTGGCATCTGAATAGAAGATCTAATAATAAAGCAGATCCAGTGTGCATAGGGCAGCTGACGATTACCCTTGAAGCCCTCAGCAATGGTGTCCTCCATCTCACTAAGGATGAGATCCCAAATATCAAACTGTGTATGTGAGAGGAGATGGTGAACAACCCAAAGCTGCATCCGTGTCAGTCCCTCTCTGTAACCGAGTCTGGGAAGAAGTGTGCGTCTGATAATAGCATCCAAAACTCTGGCAAGTGGTGTCAGGCTGGCAGGCGTACGACGAGACCCTTCGCCAAAAGGCTCACGAAAGCAGGGTCGAACTAGGTCTGTAGGTGGCACTGCTCCGCCGTGAGGGCGTCTGGGTGGAGGAGTCTGACCATAACACAAATGATGGATCCTCGTGTCAGAAGCTGGTAGTCTGAGGATCTCTCGAGCTCTAGAGCTGTAAAGTCTGTGATCGCGGCCTCTGAAAGCAAAGTGAATGAACTCATGGGCAGGATCAATCCACAGTGAAGCATAAAACTCTCTGACCCATGTGCCGCAGTATGCACCTGTCCGTCCAAGAAGATCCGACAAACCAGGCATATAGGACAGGTGTGGACGAAGCTGCTCTCCCACAACATCAACCAGTGCCTCAAGTCGACATACCCTCTGTGGTCTGAAAGCAATACCACTGTCAACTAAAGCCCTGTAGAAATCCTCCTGAAGTGGGGTATAGAAACCCTCTGAAGCTCTGTGATCCCTGACAGGTGGAAACCAACGGCTGACCTCCACGAACCTCAACCCCTGCACCTGACGTGTTGTAGCACCCCTTAGGTCAAAGTGCTCGACCGAGGGTGAACCTCTAGCTCTGGGAGGAGGACGTGCTCCACGACGCTGGCCCTCTGGCCTAGGAGTCACCTGAGTACGAGCACGTGTGGAGCGGTGACGTGGTGGAGACTGAGCTGGCTGCTCCTCTGTATCCTCTGTAGCCTCTAGAGCCTCTGTAGGCTCTGTAGGTGGATCAACTGACATCTGCTCTGTAGCTCCAGTGTCCTCTGTGCCCTCAGTAGCCTCAGTGCTGAGCTGTCGACCTTCAAGGTGAAAGCGACGCTCGTCTATGTGTATGCCACTGCTCCTGCCACCTCTCTCTGCCTGCTCTGCAACATCTGCCACGGCCTGAGCAACCTCTGCCTCTGTAAGCGTCTTCTTCTTCTTTCTGGCCATGATCTTGATGCGCTTTCCACGCGCAATCTCAGCACGACGAGGAGGACTGTCGTCCCCGTCACCAGGAGCACCACCGGCGTTCTTGCAACGCACCATGCTGACCAACTGACTGAGAGCCTCTGTAAGATGGTGAACTGTCACTCGAGAGGCTTGGCCTCAATCCGTATCCGCAGGCTTGCCCTCGGATTCAGCAAAAAGATCTGACAATGACACACCGACTGACTCGCTGCAATCGACGGAATAGAAAGAGCTACTATAAGCACATATATAACTAATAGGTACGAAACCCTAGAGATAGCAAGCATAAGAGATACGAAGTGAATCGAGACGCGAAGCTACCTCGGATCGACGAGACGACGGTGACAGGATGAGATGACCTAGGTCGCGAGAATCCCCGAATTCGACGAACGAGCTCTGAAAGGACCGAGTCGAGATAATCAACGGAAGAGTTACGGTCACGGTTAGCCCTAGCGACAAAATTGAATGAGAAAGAACGAGAACGAACGATTTCGTCACCTCGTGAAGGGTTAGGTCAAAACCCTAGTATAGGGTTTGGGTGAAACCCTAGGTAGCTCGGCCGAAGTTGGAAATCGAGGGGCTAGGGTTGCACGGGGGAGCTAGGCGGCTGCTGCTGGCGAGATCACGGTGGTGGAGGTGCTTGCCGGCGGCGGGAGAAGGCGGCGGCGCGGCTGAAAACGGCGGTGGCACGCGGCTGCGAGCACTGACGGCAGGAGGCAGGGAGCGCGCGCGCAGGCAGGAAGCGAGGAGGCGCGCGGCTAGGCTCGGGCGAGGTCGCCAGCGGCGAGCAGGACGGCAATGGCGCGGCGGACTCGGCGAGACGGCGAAAACGGCGGCTAGGGTTCGCGGCGGCGGTGAAACGGCGTACGGGAGAAAAAAACAGAGCCGAGCGCGAACGGTTTTATGAAGGACTTAGATCCGCTCGACGCGCGATGACCGGACGCGGTGGTCGTTATGACCGGACGCGGTGGTGCAGCGTCCGGTCACACTCCAGTAAGCTCCTGGAGTGACCGGACGCGTCCGGTGAGGACTGACCGGACGCGGTCAGAGTCCGGTCGTTGGGAGCTCGGGAATTCATCGCGGATGACCGGACGCGGTGGTGGTAGCCGGGACCGGACGCGGTGGTCAACACAGGTGCGTCCGGTGCAGCGTCCGGTCACTAGGTCTGGAGTTGGTCTTCTGGATGACCGGACACGCTGGTGGACGCCGGGACCGGACGCGGTGGTGAAGCATCACTGCGTCCGGTGCAGCATCCGGTCCAGCGTCCGGTCGCTGTTCTTCGCCCTTCTTCGTTCCAAACTCCGACGAGACTTCTCCCAATCAAGTTCCAATTCAAAGAGACACAAATAAACACCAATTGGAACCTGATATGAGTGACCTCACTCAAACCCTCAAATTTTTCAAAATATTTTGCCTTAGGCTAGTATTATTTTTAAGAAAATAGGCAATAAACACCCGAGGAGCAACGTATGCCCATGCAATAGAGTTTTTGGACCTTTAGGAGCGTCAAAATGCTCTCTCTATCCATGGACGAACACAGAGGTTGCTCAAAGCTAAACCGAAAAGAAACGACAAACAAACAACCATGCATATGCAATGCAATACAAGAAGGTAAAGCTAGGTTGCTTGTCAAGTTTGATCCACGGTTAGGCTTCTTCACTCCTCCAAAGGAGGGTTATCGTAACCGTGTTAGCCAAGCCCTAGATGCATTGCGATAAAATAAACGTGGCATATAATACAATGCAATGCAAGGGACAACACGCGCTCATTTTTTAAAGTTACTTGAATCAAGCACATTAAGTTCACTTCTTAGCCTACAAAAGGTGGCCTCATCCAAAGGTTTAGTGAAGATATCCGCTAATTGATTTTCACTTCTTACACCTTCTAGTGATATGTCATTTTTAGCAACGTGATCTCTTAGAAAGTGATGGCGGATATCAATGTGCTTGGTGCGAGAGTGTTGTACCGGATTGTTAGCAATTTTAACGGCACTTTCATTGTCACATAAAAGTGGCACCTTTTCAAGAACAATTCCATAGTCTAGGAGGGTTTGTTTCATATATAAGATTTGTGCACAACAAGCCCCCGCGGCAATGTATTCCGCCTCGGCGGTGGACAAAGCCACACTATTTTGCTTTTTAGATGACCAAGATACTAAGGATCTCCCAAGCAAATGGCACCCTCCGGATGTGCTTTTTCTATCAATTTTGTAACCGGCATAATCCGAATCGGAATAGCCAACTAGTTGGAATCTAGCTCCTTTGGGATATCAAAGACCAATGCTTGGGGTGTGCTTAAGATATCTTAGGATTCTTTTTACGGCACTTAAGTGAGGTTCTTTAGGGCACGCTTGGAAGCGAGCACACATGCACACACTAAACATGATATCGGGCCTAGATGCGGTAAGGTATAACAAGCTACCAATCATAGAACGGTAGAGAGTTTGATCAACCGGTTTACCTCCCTCATCTAGGTCGAGATGTCCATTTGATGGCATTGGGGTCTTGATTGGTTTGCATTCTTCCATCTTGAATCTTTTGAGAAGATCCTTGGTATACTTTTCTTGAGAGATGAAAATCCCTTCTCTCATTTGCTTGACTTGAAAACCAAGGAAGAATGTGAGCTCACCAATCATTGACATCTTGAACTCCTTCGACATCAATTCACCAAATTCCTTGCAATAATCTTCATTTGTTGACCCGAAGATGATATCATCAACATATACTTGACAAATGAAGATCTCCCCATTAAGCTTCTTGGTGAATAGTGTGGTGTCGACCTTCCCAATGGTGAAGCCCTTCTCAATGAGGAAGTCCCGGAGGCGCTCATACCACGCTCTAGGGGCTTGCTTGAGCCCATATAGCGCGTTGGACAACCTATAAACATGGTTAGGATATCTAGGGTCTTCAAACCCGGGAGGTTGATTAACATAGACTAGTTCATTTATAAAGCCATTTAAGAATGCACTTTTCACATCCATTTGATATAGTTTCATATCATGATGTGATGCATATGCAAGGAGGATACGAATGGCTTCAAGTCTTGCAACGGGTGCAAAGGTCTCTCCAAAATCAAGGCCTTCAACTTGAGAGAACCCCTTTGCAACTAGTCTTGCCTTGTTCCTCACTACTATGCCTTGGTCATCTTGCTTGTTTCGGAACACCCACTTGGTTCCAATGACTCTTGCACCTTTAGGATGCTCTTCAAGTGTCCATACTTGATTGCGGGTGAAGTTGTTCAATTCTTCATGCATGGCATTCACCCAATCCGAATCTTGAAGAGCTTCTTCTACATTCTTAGGTTCAACACAAGAGACAAAAGAGTGATGTTCAACAAAAGAAACAAGCTTTTGAGATCGAGTCATCACTCCCTTAGTAGGACTCCCTATGATGAGTTCTTGTGGATGTGCTTGAAGTAGAGGTGAATTTCTTCTATCAACCACTTGAGGAGGTGGATGGGGAGCATCAACATCTTGAGCTTGTGCCTCGGCTTGTTCATGAGAGATATAAGTGTCTTCATTTTCAACTCTCTCATTCTTGTCATCATCTTGAGGCACATGTGATGAAGATGGTGGATCAATGATTTGTACATCGTCTTCATCATCTTTTGGCTTGATGTCTCCCACGGGCATGTTCTTCATGGCCTCCCTCAAGGGTTCATCACCTACATCATCACAATTCTCAATTGCTCCTTGGGAGCCGTTAGATTCATCAAATTCCACATCATATGTTTCTTCAACCAAACCGGTGGCATGGTTAAATACTCTATATGCTTTGGACTTTGATGAGTAACCAACAAGAAAACCAATATCACAACGTCTTTGAAACTTCCCTAGGTGTTGACGCTTCTTGTAGATGTAGCATTTGCAACCAAACACCCGGAAGAATGAGACGTCCGGCTTCTTCCCATTAAGCAACTCATAGGGGGTCTTGCCAAGAAACTTTTGGAGGAAGAGGCGATTTGAAGCATAGCATGCGGTGTTGATTGCCTCGGCCCAAAACTTTTCCGGAGTGTTGTACTCATCTAGCATTGTTCTTGCAAGGGTGATCAAAGTCCGGTTCTTTCTCTCAACTACACCATTTTGTTGAGGAGTGTAGGTTGAAGAGACCTCATGCTTGATTCTAATTTCATCACAATAAGCTTCAATGTTGGTGTTGTCAAACTCTTTGCCATTATCACTTCTAATCTTCTTTATCTTGACTTCAAATTCATTTTGAGCTCTCTTTGCAAATTTCTTGAAGCAACTTGCCACTTCAGATTTGTCATGAAGGAAGAAAGTCCATGTATACCTTGAGTAGTCATCCACTATCACAAGACAATAGAGATTACCACCCAAGCTCTTGTATGTTGTAGGCCCAAACAAATCCATGTGTAGAAGTTCTAGCACTCTTGAAGTTGACATGAAAGCTTTGGTTGGATGAGTGTTTGCAACTTGTTTGCCCGCTTGACATGCACTACAAGGTTTGTCCTTTTCAAACTTCACATCCTTCAATCCTCTCACTAGTTCTTTCTTCAATAGCTTGTTGAGAGTGCTCATTCCAACATGTGCAAGCCTCCTATGCCAAAGCCAACCAAGTGAGGTCTTGGTGAACAAACATGTCAACAAGTTTGCATCTTCGGAGGTGAAGTCAACAAGATAAAGATTGTTGTATCTAAAGCCTTTGAATATCACTTGCTTGTCATCTATCTTTGAAACTTCCACTTCGTTTGGTGTGAACAAGCATTGGAAGCCAAGGTCACAAAGTTGCCCGACGGATAATAAGTTGAAACTCAATGAAGCAACATAGAGCACATTTGAGAGTGAGTGATCATTTGATATTGCAATCTTGCCTATACCCTTGACTTTGCTCTTTGAATTATCCCCAAATGTGATCTTCTCTTGACATATCCCATTCTCTTCAATGGAGGTGAACATACGAGGATCACCGGTCATATGTTGAGTGCAACCACTATCAATAACCCAATGAGATCCACCGGTCTTGTAGTTCACCTATACACAAGAGATCAAGCTTTTTGTTTAGGGACCCAAACTTGAGAGGGGCCCTTGACTTTCTCAACTAGTGACTTGGCAACCCATATTTTCTTTGGCCTATTCTTGTTTGGGGGACCCAAAAACATGACTTTCATCTTTCCATTTGAATCTTTTCTTAGCATGTAATGAGCATTGAAGGCAAAGGGTCTAGCATGCTTGGGCAAGGGTTGTGGTGGTGGAGTTTTGCATTCATGAGCAAAGTGACCTTCTTGACCACACTCAACACATCTCTTTGGCTTGGGCTTTGACTTGCTTTGATGTTGTTGAGCTTTTGCCTTCTTCTTTTGATTTGCCAAGTACCCAATACCACTTCTATCCATCTTCATTACGGTGTTCATGAGGAGCTCACTTTGCAAATATTGGCCTCTTGTGAACTTGCTTAGACCGGTCTTGAGATGCTCTTTCTCTTGCTTGAGCTTTTTGTTCTCTTCAATGAGTGACTCATTTGTTGTTTGCTTCTCAAGAGCCATCAAACCTTTAAGCTTCTTGTTCTCATTTGCAAGCTTCTCATTCTCACACTTGATCTTGGCATAATCATCATGGTTGCTTGACTCAACCACACTCTTGCCTTTGCTACTAGAACCTTGCTCAATGCTTTCAATGATCAAATCATCACATGATGTAGCTATATCACACTTAACAACATTGTTAGTAGCATCATGTGTCTCAAAAGCAAGTTCATTAGCAACCATAAGACTATCATAGTCAATTTTTAATGTGGTGTATTTGTCTTTTAGAGAGCTATGTCTAGTGATGAGCTCATCATACTTCTTCTCAAGTTTATCATGTTGATCTTTAAGCTCTTTATTTGAGGTTTTGAGCTCCTTGAGAGTGGAAGACATAACTTCATTTTGATCTCTAAGCTCACCACTAGTCTTTTGAGCATTTTCAAGCTTTGATGAGAGTGATTCATTTTCATTTTGAAGTTCATCATTTTCATTTCTTGTCCTTCTTATGATTTTAGTGTATTTGTTTAGCAATTTTACAAGTTTATCATAAGAAGGTGCGTCATATTCATCATCACTATCACTATCATCATCATCATCACTATCATGGTTTTGTACCTTTCGTTCACCCTTGGCCATAAGGCATAGGTGAGTAGTGGACGATGATGGTGAAGGAGGCGGTGAAGGTGGCGGTGAAGATGTCGGTGAAGATGATGGCCCCATCACAAAGGCGGCAACCTTCTCTTTCTCATCATTGCTCTCATCTTCGGAGGACTCACAAGATGATTCAATGTCGGTGAGCCAATCACCAACAATGTATGCCTTTCCTCCCTTCTTCTTCTTGTAGAACTCCTTCTTCTTGCCATCCTTCTTCTTGTATGGCTTGTTCTTCTTCTTCTCATCTTCTTCATCACTTGAATCATTTTTCTTGCCCTTGCTCTTGTTCTTGAACTTGTCTTTTGGTGGTCTAGGGCATTGATGAGCTAGGTGGCCAAGTTCACCACAATTGTAGCAATCCATCTCCGAGATGGGCTTTCTCTTGCTACTTGTGAAGAATTTCTTTTTCTTGCCATCGAACTTGATGCCACTCTTGTTGAGCTTCTTTAGCATCTTGGTGGTCTTTCTCACCATGAGTGCAAGTGATTCATCATCGACATCACTTTCACTTGAGCTTTCTTGCACCATCATGGCTTGGCCCTTCTTCTTCTTCTTGTCATGGCTAGCTTTGAAGGCCAAGTCTTTCTTCTTGGAAGATGATGAGCCCTCTTCCGGAGTGATGTGCATGTACATCTCATGAGCATTGATCTTCCCCAATACTTGTGTCGGTGTTGCGGTGGAAAGATCACTTTGGTGAAGCACAGTGACAATGTGACCATACTTCTCAACGGGAAGAACACTCAAGATCCTCCTTGCAACATCCGATTGGCTCATTTGAGTGAGGCCAAGAGCATTGAGGTCCTCTACAAGAACATTCAAGCGAGTGTACATGTCATTAGCACTTTCTTTGGGAAGCATCTCAAAAGAATTAATTTTCTTTAAAGCAATGTGATAGCGTTCCTCACGCTCACTCTTGGTTCCCTCATGGAGAGCACAAAGATTTTCCCACAAATCATGAGCGTTCTTTGCATTACGCACACGATTGAAGATATCTTTGCCTAAGCCCCGGTAGAGTGCATTTTTGGCCTTTGCATTCCACCGGTCGTACTTCTCCTCGTCACCAATGGGGTTTGCGGGATCCTTGATAGCGGGAAGCCCTTGGGTTGCGGCTCTAAGGCACCCGACATCTATGGCTTCGAGATACGCCTCCATGCGGATTTTCCAATATGGAAAATCATTCCCCTCAAAGGTGGGAGGTGGTCCTTCCCCGTTAGACATCTTGCTCTAGGCGGTAAAGCCTAAATTAGGAGCAACACGGCTCTGATACCAATTGAAAGGATTAAGATGCCCAAGAGGGGGGGTGAATTGGGCTTTTCTAAAAATTAATTGCAAGAATTAAAACCTACAAGCCGGAATTCACCCCTAGTGCCTACTTGTGTTCCTAGAGAGTCTACCGATAAAAAGTTTTGCACCGTAGTTTCCAATCCTAGTCTAGCATGGCAATTCTAGGAAAGTAAATCAAGCAATGAAAGTAAATACGAGAATGTAAATGCTTGAATGTAAAGGGCAAGGAACACGGCGATGTTTTTCCGAGGTATTGGAGAGTCGCCACTCCCCACTAGTCCTCGTTGGAGCACCCGCGCAAGGGTGTAGCTCCCCCTTGATCCGTGCAAGGATCAAGTGCTCTCTACGGGTTGATTCTTCAACACTCCGTCGCGGTGAATCACCCAAAACCGCTCACAACATGAGTTGGGTCATCCACAAGCTCCGCCGGATGATCACCAAACTCCCAATCACCACCAAGCCGTCTAGGTGATGGCGATCACCAAGAGTAACAAGCTAGAACTCTCACTTGACCACAACGAGCCCAAATGAGAAGGTGGATGCACACTTGCTACTCTCTAATTGCTAGTGAGGAACTCTCAAGCTTTGATTCTCAAATCTCTATCCTCACTAGAGCTCTTGCACTCCCTTGCACTCTAAAGGGTTTTCTTAGATGTTCAAATGAGCAAGAGACCTCTAAAAGAGGTGGAGGGGATGTATTTATACACCCCCGAGACAAAACGAACCGTTATGTTCTGACACGGGCTGACTGGACGCGCCGGTCGAACTAACCGGACGCGCCGGTCGCCTGTAACGGTCGAATCCCGATTTTTCAACTGAGTGACCGGACGCGCTGGTCAGGGGTGACCGGACGCGTCCGATCGTGCAGGGAGCATACTGTACTCGCACCGGACGCGAGGCCGCGTCCGATCGGTGATGACCGGACGCGTCCGGTCGTCTCTGGACCTTACTGGACTGCGACCGGATGCGCCGATCACACCCAGGTCGCATCCGACGGGTGTTTCCCTCAAGTGACACGTGTCGGCCACTGACCACCGCGTCCGGTCGTCGCGAGGACCGCGTCCGGTCATCAGGGCCGAAACCCTAGTCGCGGTTACGTACTGACCGGACGCGTCCGGTCATGCCGAAGACCGCATCCGGTCGGTGGAAAACAGCCCGAAACTTTTCGAAACGCGTCGCAACTTGAACCAAGTTGCTTCCAACTGAACTTTGAGCTATTCTAGGGTTGCCTAGCGCCAAGTTTAACAAGTGTGCACCACACCTAAACATAGGACTCGCCTAGGTCAAGCTACCCGCTCATGCCCCCCTTTATAGTACGGCCAAAAGAGAAAAACGAAGATCCTAACGACTATTCCGAATGCATCTCAACACCTCGTCATCCGGAACTAACCGTCCTTAATCTTGACGTCACTCTTTTGAAAACCGAAACGATTTCCATCAAGGGACACGAATACCATGGTGCCCAAAGCAGTTATAACCTCCATGACCTAACTTACCAAAGTTTCTGCAAAACACACGTTAGTCATGGTAATAAAGCGTTGTCATCAATTGCCGAAACCAAACCTTGGGGCCTAGATGCTTTCAAAATGAAAAGGGGATTTCTTGAGCTCACCCGAGGATGGAGATGGAGGTGATGATCTTCACTTTCTCCTTGAGATGATGATGCTTGGTCCTCCCTGATATTCCTTTTCTTATTTTCTTTCTCTTTCTTTCTTTCTTCTCTCTCTAGTTCTTACTTGTTCTTGTTTTCTCCACATTGAGGAGAGAGAAGGGGAGGGATGAGAGTGAGTGAACGAGTGAGTGGGAGAGCTGAACAAGCAGCTGGGAGCCTAGGAGTATCCCATGTCGAGCTGACAAGTGGGGGCAAGGTGAAGGAGAGAGGGACAACTCATCCAAACTAATTTAGTTTACTAAGTGTTCTGGCGGACAGTCCGTGTAACACCCTAGGTGTTACGACTTTGCTTAGCACATTGGTTTGGGTCTAAAAGAATTTTTACAAACCAAGTTTCCGGTTTAAGATTTCAAACTCGCATGAAATGGTGCACGAATCCTGGATGACTCACTTCTGCGATTAAGGAAAACTTAACGAAGGCTGTAGCTAATTCGTTGTATGTGAGAACCTGCTAGTGAGGTCCTAATAGGGGTAGTAGAATAAATAGTTTAATCGTTGGCACGAAAAACAATCTCTTGAAATAAAGGTGTAAAATGGCCTATAATTAAAAAATGTCAATTTTGGCGATTTATAGTGAGCAAAATAATTAAATAGTGCTCTACTAATTTGACCCCATGGCGTAGTATAAAGTGTGGACTAGTGCATGGGATGCTGGTTGGGTGAAATCATTGAGGTGTAGACCATTTAAAAAAATTAAAGGAAAAGTGCTAAAGAAGGTGGGTCTCAACTGAAACCTTCAAACTCTTAAGTCTAAAATAATAATAGATAATGCCATTTGACATTTAAAATTGATTAAATTTCTTAAGCACTAGATGCATGTTGTTGTGACATTGGTTGCACCATAGTGAGAACCTTAGCATGGGGTAGTTCATGGGCTAATTTGAAATTGGGTTGGTATTTCAAAAATTGCTTAATTTTCCTTAGAGCGTGCTATTATCCTAGTTTTGGTCAGTGCTTGAACGGGCGCACTGCTTGACGAACCCATTTTGGCGTGTCTCTGTCTCTCTCGGTAAGTCGTCCAAGTTTGCGTTTGATGCTCCTCTTGATAGCCTTAGTACCCTCTCGAGCCCTGTCGTACTGGGTTGGCCTCAACCGAGCTGGGTTCGAAGATTTGGCGCGACTCGAAATTGCGTGCACGGCACTGGGTGCAGCCGTTCGGCCTGTGGCCATGGTCACCCCACCCTCGGCGAGCACCGACACGCTTGGGCGTGCCACGCACGTGTGCCGCGTGGTGCGCTGGCCGGCTGCGCCGCCTCGCGCGGTGTCAGACCCTGGCCAGCTGCGGCCTGGCCCCGTTGCCGCATGAGCGCCATGCTCGGGTGGCCAGCCGTTGTACCGTGCGCGGAATCGAGTCGTGGCTGCCCGGGTTCGGTCGATGTGGCGCCGCCCCATCCCTCCGCTTCGCCTACCCCATCGGGCTCCCGGGCATGCGCCACTACTGCTACGTGGCGACTGTCTGGTCCCGACCCTGGTGTCAAGGCGTGCGCCTTTGCGTTCTTGCCCCACTAGCCGACGGAGGAGGGACTGCTTGGGGTTGACCGCTCCAATTCGTGCACGTCACGCCAAGCCCATACCCATCTCGTCAACTGCACCGCGCGCTCACGTTGTCCACCAACCAGAGCCATGCGGCTTTACTTGCTCGGCTGGCTTGTGTGTCCCCTCTCCATGACCGCACGCTTGCACTGCCTCTCCGTCTCTTCAATTCGCCTAGCCTAGGCCATCCCATCCAAAATCCTTGCACCCGAGACTTGCCATGGAGGTTATCTAGCTGCTCAACCCACATCAGGCTTAGTTGTGCACCGTCGGTGGCTAATTTCTTTTTGGGTTCCTTGTAGCCGAATAGCTCACCGCCGGAAGCAGAGCGAGATTGGGGGTAAGCCGATAGGCCTCGGTAGCGCTTCGAATAATGGTTTCTTCTGGCTAGCCTTAACCTCCGCGTTCTCCTGCTGGCATTAGACTCATCGGAGGCACAGCCGGAGACGCGGCAACGCGGCCATGCCCGCTCGGAGCGTCGCCGCTCCGACCGCTCGCACGTGGCTGGGCCATCTCGATCGTCCCCCGCTCCAACCGGTTTTGCAGCAAGTACCGTGGTGAGTCCCCCATGCTTCCCCGCCACCACCGCTCCCCGTTAGTGCGTAGGTCCACCAAAACAATAGCGCCGCCACACAGTTCGGCTTAACGTTGGAGGTAGGTCTCTGTAGGGCATCATGGTGCCCCCTCCGCTTCACGTCACCACGCGTTGACCCGTAGATCCCCATCGGCTCGTTCGACGGGCCGCTTTGGCCCTTGGTTGGATGTTTTGGCCGCGTAGTGTGAAAGGTCTTGATGGCTAGAGGGGGGGTGAATAGCCTAATAAAACTTTCTACAAAATGTGCTAGACAATTTAATTAGCAATAACAAATAGCGAGAAGCGAGTTTTGCCTAGCCTATGGAGTGTTGCAAGCCACCTATCCAAAAGACAATTCTAATATATTTCGCTCAATCGCACAAGTCAAACCGCAAGAGGAAAACTAGAAGGTTACTCTACTCAAGGTACTAAGCACTAGAGAAAACAACTAAGTACTTGAAATGTAATACAAGAGTAGGGTAAGAAATATTTCACCGAGGGGCGATGAATTTAGCCAATCAATCAATAGTTCTAAGTGATGATAATCAAGATAACCAATAAACCGAGATGAATCAATCATAATCAAAGAAGTGAAGACACGATGATTTATCCCGAGGTTCACGTGCTTGCCGGCACGCTAGTCCCCGTTGTGTCCCCCTACGCCACGTGGTTTGGTGGCTAATCGGTATCACACACCGAGCCTCTCAAAAGGCGCCACAAGAACCTACCAAATGGTGAGAAGTTCCGACACGAGCAATCCACTAGAGTGGGAATTCGGCGCTCCGCTGGGAAACCACAACAACCCCTCACAACAAGCTCACCGGAGCCGGCCACGAACAATCACCGACACGTGTCGGACCTCCACCACTGCTCCAAGCCGTCTAGGTGGCGGCAACCACCAAGAGAAACAAGAATCCCATAGCAAATGAACACCCAAGTGCCAACTAGATGCAAACTCACAAACAAATGCACTTGAGATCACTCAATCTCGCTTTGATTAAGCAAACAAGCAAGGAAGATGAGTGGGAGGGCGTGTGTTTAGCTCAAGAGGATGTTAGAGAGTCAAAAAGTCCAAGAGAGGCTCCAAAGAGCCGGCCAACACGTATTTATAGACGTACCCCTTCGAATAGAGCCATTAGGCACTCGATTCTGCTGCAGTCGCGCTGACCGGACGCGCTGGTCAAACTGACCGGACGCGTAGGTGCGCACACCACCCAGTCGTGAAGCATGACCGGACGCGCTGGTTGAATTGACCGGACGCGCCGATCGCACAGCGCCTACGCTCACGAAGCACTGACCGAACGCGCTGCAGAACTAACCAGACGCGTTACACCCAGCGTCCGGTTTGAGTCCAGTAAGCACCCACCATGACCAGACGCGTCCGATCGATCGTGATCGGACTCACCACCGCGTCCGGTTAGCTCTTCACTGATGTTGCTCCACACCATGTTGACCGGACGCGCCGGTCCCGTGAGGCGTCGGACGCTCCGGTTAGAAACCCTAGCTACCCCTCACGTTGCTCGATAACACTGACCAGACGCGTCCGGTTACGCTGAGACCGCGTCCGGTTTGGTGTCCGGTCACCTCTATGACCTCTGTTCGCCTTTGTTTCTTCGCGTCCGGCACAGTGAAAAATAGGCGTTTCATTTCCCGAAAAGCGCTGAATCCCACCTCGCAAGCTCGGCAGGAGGGAGAGAGGAACCCAAACACCTCTCTACTGCTCAAACTCCACCGCCTTCGCAAATGTGCTAACATCACCAAGTGTACATCACCATGTGCATGTGTGTTAGCATTTTTACAATCATTTTTGAGGCGTTAAGTTAGCTCTCCACTAGATCTAAATGCATATGCAAATGAATCTTCATCTAGTGGCACTTAAGTGATCAATAGCCCTAGAAATTCCCCTCTTTATAGTATGGCTATCGATCCTAAGCCATCCACACCCTCTATGGTGTCTTGGATGCAAAATGAAAAGCCCTATCATATATCTTTGCCTTGAGCTCCATGATTTGGCTTTGCACCTACATCCAACTCCATCATGGTAAGCACTTCATCATCACATTAATTGATCACCATGCTTCACCATGTCTCGTGCCAATCATCATTGCTACACACATTCTTATGCATATGATTAGCACTTAGGCATTGTCACTAATTGCCAACACCAAACATAGGACTTTCACAGTGCCGGCCATGGCCACGCCGGTGAGTGCAGTGGTGCTAGGGGCTGCCTAGTTGCGAAGGCGGGTTTCTCCGAGGGTTTGTCTGCAAAGCATGTCTCTTGAACAATAGTGCACCAGGCCATCGCGTACTAAACTGATATTCCAGGGACTCCTTTGCATTTGTGCTTGTGCTTGCGGGGCGGGCCTGCTGCCGCATGACCTTGTTTCCGCGTGGGCCGCGTTAAGCCGCTGGGCCAAAAGGGTTGCTGCCGACCCTTTTCGTTTTCTAGATGCTTTCTTAATTTAATTTCTGAAGCAAACTTATAAATTCAATATGAAAATATGTAGGGGTCCAAAAATGGTGAAACCAATTTTGTTAAGTTCCTAAAATCATTATCTATCTGTTAGTGTATTTATTTCATATATCTCTAAAAGTGTTTTTAGGTTGATTTAAATATTTTAATATGTGTTAATATTGCTAAAACATGAACCTGTGGGAATTTTCATGATTAATCTGTGCTAGCTTTAATGCTCTAAATTTTACAGTAAGTTCCTGGGATTATTATACACTCACTGTAATGTTGTAGCTCTAGAATAATTAGTCTGCCTAGGTCGTTAGCAAGCCTTAGTTTGAATAGGTATTAGTGTAACAAAATAAATAAGGCAACACCTTAGGTTCATATGACTAAAATACTCGTTGGGAAAATAATGTCGTATTCGACAACTTGGGTACGTGGCCGAGTACGTTTGAAGTTGCTCGTTAACTTGCGAGGCATATCGTGTTCTCCTAGTACAATTATCGTTGTCTATTTATGTTTCTGCATTGCATCCACGAATGTCATAATAGGAGCGATGATGGATCATGGAGTCATTTGGAGATAGCAGATGAGATGGCGCCTTGATGATCGTGTCGCCAGGGTGGACTGCTAACTTTGGTTAAATCATACCCAGGCAAGCCCCGGTGCATAACCCCTATTATTCTGCACTTTAATTTCTGCTTGTACATTAAGTTTAAAGAAGTTGAATGAAACCCACTGCATATATATACTTTTATCCTATGGGTCTTATTATTATGATAGGATCGTGTAACGTGCTATGCTATAGGATTCCGGTAGAAGTCGAGTGATTACCTGTCACTCACGAGAGATAGGAAATATATTAGTGTTATTATTATCATGTTACTATCACATAGAATATAAATATATATGGATAATTGGAGACCGGACGGAATGGTTTGGATGGACTTGGATTTGGTTGGGCAACAGAGCGGGGCTCTGATTGTATTTGTTCCGCATGTGTCGATATTTGTTCCGCATGTGTCGATTAAGTACCGTTCGTTGCATTGGATTCCATAATCAGGTCACAGACCTACTTATCCCAAGCATATACTTGCTTATGGGAGCGGGAAGACTTGTTTCTCTCTTGTCATGGGTTCCGGCTCTTTTTTGAACCAGCTGTTTAGATGGTTATCTATATTGGGTTGAGGAGGTCTAAACACCATACTGAGATCGGGCCTGCAGTATTTGAGGCTTAGAGTTCGAGCTTGGACGGGGACCTGGACCCCGTGATAGGAGTGGAACGGGTTGGTCTTGCTTGTGCTCGGGGTACAAGCATGGCGTGTGTTTTCGGGGCACCCAGCTGGACACATTGATTCACGAGTCGCCGTCAATTTGACAGTTCAACATGACTATAATCTGGCATCGTAGTAAGAATGAGAATATGAAAGATGGTAAAATAGTTCTGGTTGCTTACCACCTGCTTGAAAGTAGCCTTGGTGCTTACATAGAATGGTCGGGTAATAAACTAATGATGACTGCTAATAAAAAAGAAATATAATGATGCATATTTAGTAATGCTTCTTGCAAATACAATAAATCCACAAGCCTTGTATAATCCTTGGAGTCTTTTTCTTTCCTCCTGATGGGTAAGTCTTGCGGAGTACAATTGAGTACTCAGGGTTTGTTCTACCCTGTTACAGGTGACAGGTGCTGATAAGCTGACCCTTGATTGTGGAAACCTCCTGGTGGGCTCAGCGATGATTTCCTTTACGATGCGAATTATAGTTTATTTACTAAAACTCTCACCAAAAGTTTTGCAAAGAAAGTACTTGCAGCTTGTTATCATTTCATGCTTATAAAAGTTTATCATGTTAATGTTTATCTTATCATTAAATGATTTTATTTCCGCTGAACTCTGTTAATATTTTATACTCCACTGTATTAATCAAGTAATGAATTACTCTGATGTTGTACTAAAAGTAATGGAAGAAATGACAGGGATGTTGTAAGCTTTACTCCCTCATTTGTGATCCTGATGTAAAATGTGGATCTTCGAGTTCTCCCTTGCGGTGTGCTTGACGAAATCGCATAGTTTAGTGTTCTCCCTTGGGTACTTAGTGTCTAGTAGAAGACGAGTACTCTCGGGAGGGCATTAGATTAGGCGGTTCTGCCACAGTCCGTCAAGACGTCGAAAAGTCTGATAGATCATGGATTTTGGGATATTGAATTTGAAGAGGAGAGATCGATATTGGAATATTTAATTCACTTTATAGAGTTGGTAGAAATCATCCTATAGGTTTAAAGATCCTCTCTTAGGTGATAACTTGGAGAATTTCATTAAGTCAACCATCAAGTTGACCTAGGTTGCCTCTGGTTGACTTGGGTGGATTGGAGAAGATTATGAGAGTTAGGAAGCGAATTTGGAGTCATTGTCCAAGAGAAGATAGATCAAAGGTTCCTATTGAAATGATAAGGTCATCTATCGTTTAAGAAGAGCTAAACTAGGGCTATGGCTTAGTGCCAAGATCGATAAAAGTCCGTGATCCAAACATGTGATGAGGCAGATCGAGGGTTAAGCTTAGGGTTCAGGAAGAGGTTAGTGAGAGTGTTGGGCTTCAAGGTGTGTTTTTGAAAATTTCAAGTTGGAACGACCATCGCGTCATGACAAAAGCGGTCCTCTAACAGCTAGTGAAGATTAAATCTCAGCCATCAGATCTCACTAGCCCTTTCTATGGTGGTGCTTGTTAGGTGCTCATTGAAGTTTTCTAATGGCTACGTAGATAGCCCACCAACACAACCCAAACATCTAGTCCTCGAGTAAAGCTTATAAATAGGGGTGTGCTCGGCCCTTGAGGGGTCTCTTGGCATTCTAACTAATACACACAACCTCGAAGAGTTCAAGGACACTTCTCACTTGCTCCCTTGCTTAGAGATTGATCAAAAGTGAGATCAGGAGAGATCTAGTGGCACTAGTTTATCATTTGGGTTATGGATTTCTAGTTACTCTTCGTGGTTGACGCCATCTAGACGGCTTGGAGCTATGGTGGATTAGCGAGCACCATGTTGGTGGTTGTTGGGTGGCTTTGATCGAGTTGATTGTTGTGATGCTCTTATGCTCACCTTGCGAGAGATCGTGAACGGCGACTCTAGTGGAATGTGCGAGGCTAGTTGGAGTTCTCTTGGTTGATTGGCTTTTTACGAAACCCACATTGAGGGTCAAGCTCGAGAGGCTTGTTAACACATGAAAACAAGCACCAAAAGACTCGTCTCAACGAGGAACATAGGTTGCTGGCAAGCAACCAAACCTCGGGGATAAATCTTTGTCTTCCTCTTCCCTTTGTGGTTTCCATTACTACACTTGTGTTTTAGATTCTTGTTCTTAATTTTGTGTAGTGGTTCCTTATGTAGAGTAGTTGGTAACTTTAGTTTAGTTGCTCCTCTTGCTTAGCTCAACTAAGAGTAGTTGTTAGCCTCTTTGTGTGGTTTCATGCACTAGTAGTCGTGTTTAGCTTTCTAATGTAATTGTTTAGGAGCCTTGCTTTGTGGTGAATTAGGCTAGACAAGTAGTTGCTATTAGGATCACCTTTTGTTCTAACCACTTTGCTTAAGAGTCATGTTTTTAGGAATTTTTTAATAAGCTATTCACCCCCTCTAGCCATCTAGATCTTTTCTCCACCGGAGGCCACCATGAGGCATGCCGTTGGCTAGAATCGACCCTCCACATCTAAGCCTCGCCCGTGTGACCATCGGTGAGTAAAGGAGTGCCCGCTAGACGATTAATTTAGTGTCGTATTTGTTTCGGATAGCAATTAGCGATTAGTTTTAGAAACGACTATTCGTGCCTCTCTAGTCAACCATCTCAACTTAACAGTTTAATGCGACTAGGTATCTTTATCTTCCTTTTCCTTTTATCCTTTCTTTGGAAGTATAAGACACACAAGAGTAGTGGTTTAAATTGGGCTTTTATAGAAGTTTTGCATAATATAAACATATTGCTTTGCCGAAATCACTCATATGCCCAAGGTTGACAACAAAAGAGTTATGCGACCTAAATTTTAATCCTACTCTAACATAACAATTCTTAGAAATCATAAAAATAATAATAATAACAATTCTTAGAAAGTAAACTGCGAAAGCAGAGAAAGGGTTACGTAGATGCAATCTTTTCATGATATATCCAAGTGTAGGTTTTCTTCATTTGTCCTCTTTGGAGCACCTAGAACATATTTCAATAAGTTCATATAATTTTTTATTAAGTAAGAATGTTTCTAGTTTAGTGAAACAACTGTTTATGTTTATTAGAACAAAATATTATAGATTTAGTTGAAAATCGTCACACATTGAAGAGAAAATTGTTTATATAGAAGGAAAACATGATAGCTTTACCTTCAAGTAAAAGGGGTTTCTAGTTTCAATTGAAAAAGGAGGTTCAACCTTAATAAAATATAAAAATGTTCCATTTACTTATTTGTGATATACTAATAAAACATTATTTTTCACTTGATTGAAATCAATGTTCCTCTAGCCATTGATAGTGTCCTGTATAAATAATAAAGAAATAAAAATATGAAATAAGAAGAATAATAAAAAATAAAAAACAGTGACAGAAAAAAATAAATTGCAAAAGAAATACCCAACGCGAAAAACAACGGCCCAGAAAAGGCCCGTGCGGGTGCGCTCCCGGGCCGAACAACATCGGACCGGGCTACCGCCGTACGCCGGATCTGTTCACCTTCACCCCGTGTGCTCTCTCTTGTCTCTTCCCCCTCTCTCTGTGCGACGGCTGTGTGGGCTACCGCCGCCGCCGCCGCCGCCCTACGACAGGTGCCGAGGCCTTAGCCGGTCTCTTCGCTGGCGACGAGAACCCACCAGAGGTATTCCTACCCCTTCTCCTCCTTTCCTGCTATGCGAAACCGAGCACCCAAACCCTAAATTAGCTATCTGGCTATTTTGATTGATGCCTACTAACTTCCCTGCGCAGGCGAGCTAACGGCAACACCGAGTCAGGCCGTCTGGGGTTAACAGTTCGCGGCGATGGGCCGCCCGGAGCCTGTCGTGCTGTTCGCTCAGACGATCCTCCACTCCCAGCTGGACGAGTACGTCGACGAGGTGCGGTTCCCAATCCCGTTTCTTCTCCCCTTTATTATTGTTAATGCGCTCTGGAATATCCGACCAAGCTAGTGCTTAAGAACTATTTCATTTTAGAAGTTCATGACATAGGATCTGTACTACCATGGCTCTGCATTTGCCTTTGCAGTAATTGAAGCATAGTTGAACATACTGTATCATACATGGATGGATTAAATGCTAATGAGACCCTGTTCGATACGATCGTCTGTATCTTAGAACCTATCCTTAATATATTTTCCACTAACATGAATGTAATGTTGGGATATGAATGAGTAGAAATCTGCACAGCTGGTACTCAACCTTGGGACGTTTTCCTCTAAGCCAAGAATCTAATTTTTAGCTGTCAATGATTGCAACTAACAAATGTCGAGATAAAGGGAGTGGCATTCTCTTAAGTCTTAACTTCATATATGTTTCTTATCCTTATAAGTGCACCTTTCATCATGCAGGTGCTATTTTCTGAACCAGTTGTGATCACTGCTTGTGAGTTTCTTGAGCAGAACGCATCTCCTTCTACGCCAAACATTTCCCTTGTTGGGTAATAATCATTTCTTTTGAATCTTGTTTTTTGTGCTTACGACACTCTTGTATTTACAATATTTTTCTAATCAGCAAAAAGATGATCCTGATGTAAAGGTTACTTGTGACAGAATGTGTCCTGCAGAAGAGTGCCCTGTTGAACTTATTTGTCTATTGCAGTTTATCGAAAACAGGGATAACTTTTTGTTGTGAAGTATTAGTGGATTGCCCACCTCTTCCCAATCGCTTAAGCTTTTGGGTCCATCTGGTTGGTGCATGAAACCTAACACTTTTATAACGTCTGATGATCTTGATGTTTGACCGTTTTGATATATTGGTGATAGGATTTGCTTATGTGACTCTGCATATAGTAAATATGTTAATTACCTTCATTTGTCCCTTTCGACCCTTGAAGGTTTAATGCCATGCCTTGGCAACTATTTAGATGTTCGATGAGAGTGTTCCTTTTGCTTTTGTACTGTAGAAGGTAAATTATTTATCAAGTGCTTATATCTCTATGAGTAAAAGTTGAAAAAGATCCAAATGTTTGGAATGATTTTATTTGGTTAGAACATGTCTCAAGGATTTTTTTTTACAGTTCTGAAGCATGCTGAAAACAACAATGGTTGCATCAAACTTGGATTGCATACAAGTTTGCTTATGCCATTTAATCTAACTACAATCATAATAACAATGGTAGATAGTAAAAATATTTCAAAACATGTAAGGATCAAACAAACACTCTCAGTTTTATCTTTTTTTTTTAAATCTTGCAAATGTGATTACACATCTGAATTTTTCATGTATATGGGCCATGCGTTACAGCTGACAATTTTCAAGAACCTTTGTAAACTATATAAGGCATGCCAGTTTGCAAAGTTTTTAGTTAGTCATTTTTTTCCCCACAGGGAATGACCTATGGACTATGGTAATACGTGTATCGACAATAATCCTTGGTAGTAGTCATGTTGGTGGCAATACTTTATATGCAGATGCCAATGATTCGTGACTTCTTGTTTTGTTGTTTCTTGTGGTAGTAATGTTAAATTGTAGTACCCATTCAGTTCATTAAGCCTGAGACAATCTTCTTAAAACACTTTTTTTTTCTTTTAAGATTTGATACAACTTGCTGGTAATGATTGATGCTTTTGTTTCTTTAGAGTAAGATTCCAGTTCCTTCAGTTTGGATTTCCTAATATAGTTGTACTAATTGTTGACCTGTGCAAGGAGCATGTGCAAATTTTTTTTATTAACAACACTGCTTTTGTTTATGTTGATTGATGAGCCATGTTCCCTGATTACTACTGTTGTTGTTATATCCAGTGCTACATCGCCACCTTCATTTGCTTTGGAAGTGTTTGTTCACTGTGATGGGGAGTCTCGATTTAGGCGTCTTTGCCATCCTTTCTTATATTCACATTCTTCATCCAATGTGCTAGAAGTTGAGGTATGAATAAATTCATAGTTTCTAGTTTGTCTTGTTCTCTTAACTGGCACTTCTTATTTTGTTACTATTGGTATCCATATCTTGCTGAGGTAAGGATTGTCGTAGTCCAGGTTGGGTAAGGATCCCAATGTGTGAGGGTAGGACGCCTGTCCTTGGTTGACTGGTCAGGAGCTCTTCTCCTATGCAGCTTGCCAAGAATCTGGCCGGTTGAAGAAAGAGGCTGACCCAAAAGAACATTTTGTATATTTCCTTATGAATTTCAAGGTTATTTAGATGATTGATAGAGAGCCTCTGAAAATGTGTTGTCTAATCTTTTCAAATTTCAACTCATCAAGATAATGTTCTGGCCAGCTAAAATATCATGTAACTGATCTTATCATAAGAAGCTAATTTATCACTTATAGAGAAACAAGAATTCTTGTTTAAGATATGAATTAGTTCTAATTTTGGCTGCAGCCATCGCAACACTACTTCAGGTTTTGTTCATACCACACTCTGGGCCTAAAAGCCATAACAACGTTTCATCTTGCATGTTAAGTTAGTGAGATTTTTCATATTGGAAGTCCTAAACCCTGTGCACTGTTGTAATTGTTGGAGTGTGAATGTTTTAGGCCCATGAGGCTAGGCCCATGTGGCCCATGTATGGTACCTATATAGCTACCCTTCTAGGGTTAGCCCAAAATAATAGAGTATCATCTTCTGGCATGGTATCGGAGCTTAGGTTCCTCTGCTCCAGCCGCCGCTGCCTTCCAGGCCGCCGCCTCCTCCCCATGGCTGGCCGGCCGCCTCCCCCTCCTTCCCCAACCTTTTTCCCTCTCTCCTCGCGAGTCCTCGCCCAGCAGCTTCAGCAGCTCGAGCCCGATGGCCCTCGCACTCGGCGACGTCCGGGTTCTTCACGTCCCGACCACCTCCCAGTTTGCGGACATCTTCACCAAAGGCCTCCCTTCCTCGACCTTCTCCGAGTTTCGCTCCAGCCTCAACGTCTCCAGTGGCTAGTTGTGGCTGCGGGGGGGTCATGTGTGTGTTGTGCTCTTACTTGTTTTCTTCTTGTTCAGTCTTGAACTCCGCTGCGCCGGTAGTTCAGACTGCGGGGGGTGTTGGAGTGTGAATGTTTTAGGCCCATGAGGCTAGGCCCATGTGGCCCATGTATGGTACCTATATAGCTACCCTTCTAGGGTTAGCCCAAAATAATAGAGTATCATCTTCTAGCAGTAATGTACGTGGATATTTGGGGAATATTAGGGATAACTAGGCCTTATGCTTTGCCAAGAGCTTGAGAGATTGGGGGAGACTAGAATTGTTGTTTCTTCATAATTCATTGCTTGCCTCTAAATGACAGACCTGTCTCTTTTTATATAGAGAGGAGACTAACCCTAAACCTTGACCTAACTTAACGGCTAAGCTAATGACTCTTGGGCCTAATGGGCCGGCGGCAGCCTGTTGGCTGCCCATGACATCTCCCCCGCCCTCGGAGACCCAGCTCGTCCTCGAGCTAGATAGGTGCCACAGACCTATTTGACGCAACATAGGGTTAAGCCTTTTACATCTTGGCTTACCTTTGTTATTGAAGATTAAAGTTGGAAATAAATTTGAAACTAAAATATAAATTTGGACGACGGCTACGTCCTCGCGTCCTCCTGGATCCCAAGGAAAGAGCGCCTCGGCTGGCTTCATGTGGGCTGAAGGGTGGAGTTTGAAGCAGCCCGCGCTTACGTTGGATTTGTCTAGCACCACGGCAGGAACAAGGATGAATGAGACGCCCATAGCCTTTGATGCCTGATGCTGGACGGTGCTGCGAGTTCGCTGCACGGGAAGTGCCCATACTTGGACCTCCACTTCAATTGGAGCAGTAGGCCGTATCGGTGAGTCCGAGTGGATGAACACGCACGACAGCGATGAGCTGAGGAGCATGCGCATCTTCCGCACCATGCGACGGACAAGCAATCCTCGCACTGCTGCCTGGAGGCGCACCGTTGCTTGCTCCTTCGATGCTTTTGTGGCACGAAGAGCCTGCGCTCGGCGGCGTGCCAGGAGTCCCCGTACTGCTGCCTGGAGGCGTACATCGCCCGGCGGTCACGGTCCTCCTTGTCCTTCGCCTCGAGACGCGCCCGGAGGCGATCCAGTTGCGTGGACACCTCATCAAGGATGCGCAGGGAGTTGTCGATGCCAAGGGCCACCCGATGGAGCAGGTTGGGGCACGGGGGCGATTTGAAGCGCCGGTGCAGGAGCTCGGTGAAGCGACGCCACGTCGGGGTGCCCTCCTCCTGGATCTGGAGGAACCACGTATGAGCGCCATTGTCCAGATGACAGGAAGCCATCCACACCTTTTCTTCCTCCATGATGCGCTCTTGACGGAAGTATGTGTCGCAGCTGTTGATGAAGATGAGGGGTTCGGAATTACCGTCGTAACGCGGAAAACCCAGTTTCTGGAACCGTGGCGGACGATTGTAGTGGTGTTTCTCGGCAGCCGAACTGTTGCTGGACGCCGAGCGCTCAGCGGACAGGGCCTTGATGGCGGCGGCGTTGGCCTGCACGGAGGCCTGGAGGTACCTCATGGCGTCGGTGTTGGCCTTCATGGCGGTTGTGATGGTCTCCAGGGAAGCTTTGAGGTCGGTGGTGCAGGGGGAGGCGGACGGCGGCCTGGTGGTTGTGGTGGCGGCTGCTGATGTTGGAGCGGCGGTGGGGGATGGTGGCGCGGCGGCGGCGGTTGCTGGAGAGGGCGGGCGGGAGGGCGCGGCTGCTGATGGAGGAGATGTGGTGCGGGTGGTTGGCGGCTGGCTGGTGTTTGGCGCAGGAGGTGGGGGACAGCGGCTGGTGGTGGGGAACGTTGGCGCGGCGGCGGCGGTGGGGGATGGATCGGGCGATCTGTTTTTTTTTTGAACGTAGGAGAGGATCTGGATCGATGGATGACGAGTTGGAACTGGAAGATGAGGATCGCTGGACTCTAGATACCAGATGTAATGTACGTGGATATTTGGGGAATATTAGGGATAACTAGGCCTTATGCTTTGCCAAGAGCTTGAGAGATTGGGGGAGACTAGAATTGTTGTTTCTTCATAATTCATTGCTTGCCTCTAAATGACAGACCTGTCTCTTTTTATATAGAGAGGAGACTAACCCTAAACCTTGACCTAACTTAACGGCTAAGCTAATGACTCTTGGGCCTAATGGGCCGGCGGCAGCCTGTTGGCTGCCCATGACAACTGTCCTATTTGTCGTACACAAAAAAATATCTTTAAATCTAGAAATTGCAGTTAAAACTTGTGATCATTAAACTTCAAAGATTCACATTATCCAGATGAATAAAAGACTGGGCAAATAATCCCATCATCACTTGAGGATGCTATGTGGTGCATGCACAAATCAATCCACAGATATTCATTTAAGGTGAATATGGTAGAACCCATTAGAACCACATAATTTCTCTTTAAGCAGTATCGATATGATAGACTTTCTCTTCAGCTATGGTAAACTATTGGCTGAACAGGATTAGGAACCATTGATCTGAAATGTGAAAAAATCTCACTAACTTAACATATAACATTGTTATGGCTTTTAGTCCCAGAGTGTGGTATGAACAAAACCTGCAGAACACCCTCAACTGAGGATGGGATTATCTGCTTACCCTTTTATCCATCTGGAAAATGTGAATCTTTGCAGTTAATGATCAGTAGTAAGTTTTAACTGTAATTTCTAGATCTAAAGATATTTTATGTGTGTATGACAGATAGGACAGTGGATAGGGTTTAGGACTTCAAATAGTTGTTTATTTCAGATCTATAAATTGCAATAAGTGATTGTAAGACCCTGAACTTTCCAGAGTCTGACATTGAGTCCTTGAACTCAGAGCTGCAAAATTATTTAAAGATTCTTTGGGAACTGTTTAATGAGTGTTTATAAAATGGTTTTAAGTTGTTAGTTAAGGTCCTATTTAATAGTACAATCCTTGTTTAGTTCTGCCTCCAATAAACCATATTAGGATTTTAAAAATCTTTCGAAGTATACTTTGACTATAGTACTTTGTCTTACAATATATTACCAATTACTACATACCAATCTCTATCTCTATCTATATATCCTATAATCCTAAACCCTACTAGAATTCTATCTCGACATGCAAACCATCCACATCAGCAGCCCACTAGTACATGAACTGTGGCACCTATCTATTCATGCAAGCTATCCACCTCAACAAGCCACATCATCCACTAACATGCATTTATTTGTCCACGTCAGCATACCACACCATCCACTAAAATTCATTCACATTCCCCGCAGCAATGTGCGGGGTATGCTTCTAGTGTCTTACTAAAATACATTTGAAATACAAATCAATTGATGCATCTTTTGTGCACTAAATAATAAGTATACATATATTTTGACTAATGATGTCAAAGTTTGACTTTTTTGAATTTTCGTACTACACCCTATATATTTTGAAATGAGGGAGTTATAGTATCAACTACTTTGTTCCTTTTTTTTAATTTTCTTTTGTGAAAAAGATATGATGAAGCTCATCATTTTGTGTTCGAAAAACAGATTTTCAGTATCCTTATTTTATCCTAACAAACAAAATGTGGCCCTTATTAAAAAACAATTAAAATGTGGTATTTAAACTCTATTTGACAAATGACATTTTTTGTAAAGCTGAATATCCGAGCAACCATAAGTCAGCAGCAGTTCTATGCTTTCTAATTGGTAGTCATGGATAATATTACACCTTGACTCGAACTAACTTACAGGTCACTGGTGTCAGATATCATGCTTATTGAGCCCTCTAGTAACAGATTTTCTAACTGGGCACTGGCAATTTACAAGTTAATAGACACTGGAAATACAGCCAAACATGTTTGAGGACTTCTGTTGCTCTTTACTTAGTGTAGACTGCCTTGTTCTAGATTTTCTGCTTGTTATCTAAATCATGTGGCAGTCATTGACTTGGTAGTATTTGTCACATCTACTTGTCTGATATTGTGGGGCATGATTCTTCTTTCGCTTCACACGAATTTCATTGTTTTTCTTAATTTGCAGGCTATTGTGACGAACCATTTAGTTCTGCGTGGAACTTATCGCAGCCTCACCCTTGTAATATATGGCAATACCGCCGAAGACCTTGGTCAATTCAACATAGAACTAGGTCTGGACCATTCTCTTGCGAATGTTGTTAGCTCTCCATCAGAGGGAAAGCTTGAAGACCTCCCACCAGCGCTACATTCATCCAAATTGTCATTTGAAGAATCATTATCATCATTTAAACCATTGAGTTTTCATGCCACTGATGTTGACTTATCAATTGAAGCGAAGAAAGTCTTACATTTGGCTCTGAAAATGTACCAAATGTCTGATGTGGAAAATCTTATTCCTAACCTAAGAAGCGCAGTTCTCTCAGCTATTTCTAAATATGTGACTGCTAGTACAAACCATATTCTATATACTTCGAGTCAAGACTCAGCAAATGCGTTCACCACGAGTGATTTTGATTCTCAGGAAATTAAGAAAATTCTTGCTGAAGCTGGTAATGAGCTCTCTGAAATTTGGAAAAATGTCCATGCTGTTACTGACAGTAATCTTTTCAATGATAATGGTTTTACCATTGGAGTTGATGAAGACTTGCCCACGACCAAGATTCTAATTGAGTTGTTTAACCAATGTTTCCCATATTACAAGAATTTTTCTTTACTTGATCTACAATGTCGTTCTCAGGTATATTATGTGATGTTATTTGATTGGCTACACATCTATTTAATGTTCAACATTTTTTTTATCTCACGCCAATTCGATTTCAGAGCAAATGGTTGGTCCTGTCTTTGAGTTTGGTTCTCCTGCTATGCTCCTCAAAGGAGAGTTGCTTTTATTTTGTTGATACTGGTGGGATGGAGCAAATCATTAATCTGCTTTGCTGGAAGACACCAAAATCTGCAGCTACCACATTGCTTCTCCTAGGTATTGTGGAGCATGCTACTCGGAATGGTTTTGGATGTGAAGCTTTCCTGGGATGGTGGCCGCAAACTGAGCATAGCAGTATACCTGTTGGCAGCAGTGATGGCTATTGCTCTTTGCTGAAGCTTCTACTGGAAAAGGAAAGGCATGATATTGCCTCTCTAGCTACATATGTTCTACAACGCTTGCGTTTTTATGAGATACTATCGAAATACGAGGTTCGAAGTACCCCCCTCCTAACCCCTACCGACTGATCTTTGTATTCAATCTTAATGCATTGTTTTGTAGTTTTATATATGATAACGTTGATGATGTGAAGCTCTTGGTTGTTTTGCAGTCTGCGGTAGTCAAAGTGATTTCCAATCTTCAGGATGATAAACTTTCTACTGATGGAGTTCCATTTCTTATTTCGGCTAGTGTTGAACTTGCTGAAATGCTGGTAAGACTATCACTTTGTCCTTTTACAGGCAAACATTCTTTACAGCTGTGTGTACAGTGTCATCCTCAAAAGTGATGGGCTACATTGTGACTTTTATGTTGACAAATGCTGATGCAGAAATTGATAATTTGCTGTGGCCCTATTGAAGATCTGTCACCAGTGGCTACTGCTAGAAGAATATTCAAGTCTGAACATTTAGAAGGCTTGCTTTCTTACAAAGCAACAATTGATCTTATAACTTCGTCTAAATACAGTTTTTTGCAGTATGATACTGATCCATACTTATTGTCTCTTATCCAGGTAATACTGTTAATTTGCGTTGCTGTTTCTACACATATTTTGTACTTATGTGGTCTGAGCTTGATCATAGTTAGGTTAATACTCGTGTGTCAATTTGCATTATCTCCTCTGTTTTTATGTTATTATTTTATATAACTTCATTGTCCTATATTACACAGTTGCATGTATTCTGTACCTATATGCTCTGACTGCTGTTTTGACAGGCTATGATTGCTTTGTGCTCTCAACATTTCATGTCTGTTTCTAGGAATTAGGGTCCAAACCTTACTAGCTCTTTGATCTTATAAGTCTAACATCTCTATTATGGTGCTGTCTGGGGCCAAGGTCTGACACAGCTTGCATTGGGTTGAGTTGAGTCCTGTAGTAGTCCTTGTTTCTCTTTTCTGTTTGTTGCAGACTTTCTACTTCTCTGATTGGGTGGTATAACTGGATCTTTATTCTTAATGCAACGATAGACAGTTCTCTCATGTACTTGAGAAAATTTTGTGATGCTATTCTATTTCGCTGTTACAATTCTACTGAGGCTAAACTATATACTGCTGTAACCATTGTATCTCATTTGTTCTTTTCCTGTTAGCTTGTATTATTGGCCTTTCTAGGATTCCACAATTTCCAACCAGAACGGGTTTGACCCATCCCTTGCATTCTGATATGAAAAATTATGATGAGCTGATGGTCATACCATTCTTTATCTTGAAAATAGTAACTTTTGCTAGCTATCCAGGCAACAGTCTCAACCATAGGAGCAAGCATATCTGTTCTTTTGATTCTGATGCCAAATTGAAGCTAAGATAGTACCACCTGCTAGAAGATAATTCTCTATCGCATAGATAGATAGAGGGTGAACCCCCAGGGTACATATAGGCAGTGCCTAACCCTAACCCTAATGGGCCTTGCCCTACATGGGCTGGCCTGGGCTGGAGGCCCACACACACACATACTCCAACATCCCCCCTCGGTCACAACTCACAACGGGGGCGAACACACGATGAGACTGGAGACGAACAAAAGCTGGAAACGATGTCATCCCCTGCAGTCGCAACCATGTCGCGGACGTTGTGGCTGGAGCGAAGAAGTGGAGGATAGCCCTCTTTGTGCCGAAGTAGCCGAGGTCGAGGTCGTCGTGGTCGTAGCCGAGGTAGAAGTTGCCGAGTCGAGGTGGCAGCGAAGACGGTCGAAGACGGAATCGCAACACCGAGTTGTCGTGGCCGCGGAACGGTGAGCCGAGCCATACGCCTGGGGCGCGCGCCCGCGTCGGCCCCGCGCTCGCGCTCGGCGGCGGCCTGGGGGCGCGCAGGGCAGCGACAGGGGGGCCAGGCGATGGCAGCGCACCCGGATACCTCGGAGACCGCGCTCAGAGCAGGGGTGGCGGAGAAGTCGAGGTCCGCGCTCAGATCAGGGGTGGCGGAGGGGGAGAAGTGGGTGGCGGCTTCCCTGCCCGCCCTCGTAGAAGTCCCGCGCTCAGAGCAGGGGTGGCGGGGAGGGGGGGCGTCGTCCGCGGTAGACGGCGAAGGGCGTGGACTCCGGACGAGTTTGCTTGACGACGACCGGCGGCGGGTGGCGCGACCGCCTGGAAAGGCGGCGACACCGGCGGTGAAGGCAGACCACGAGCGGCGCCGCTGCAGCCGGAAGGGCGCAACAGCTGGCTCGTCCTCGGGATTGTCGATGAAGACGACGAACGGCAGGGCGACTCAATCCCGGTCTCGGACCAGGCAAAAGAAAAAGGATACAGAGCAGAGCAGAGCAGAGCAGCAGCAGTGGTGGAGCGGTACGGCACCCCAGGGAAGGCGGCGGTACAGATGGAGATGCAGAGGCGGGCGGCCCGGTAGGGTGAGGAAGAGGCGGCGACCGGGTCCGGGAGGAGCACGCCTGGCGGGTCCTCGTCGCGGCTCCGCGCGGAGTGAAGCCGCCCGCGCATGAACCGCGCCGCGCGGGTGCAGGCCTCTGCGCCGCTCCCTTCGCGCCCGCAGCCGCGTCTGGTGGGGGCCGCCCGCACTCGCGCCGGGGGCGCCGGCTCCTGGTCCGCCCGCGCCCGCGTCGGCCCCCCGCGCTCGCGGCCAGAGCAGCGGCGGCGCTGGGGGCGCGCAGGGCGGCGGCGGCGCGCGGCGACGGCGGAGGCGCTGGAGGGACGGCCTCGCGAGAGCCGCGGAATGGCGAGCAGGCGCGGATCCGCACGGATGCGAGCGCGGGGGACCTTCGCGAGATGGAGGAGAGGGGGCCGGAGGGAGGGCGTGGGTCAGGGGCGGCGGCGGCGGCGCCGCCAGCCACCTGCGCGCCGTCGCCCGGATCGACCGGATCCGGCCAAGGCGGCTCCCTGGCGCCGTGCACGAAGTGGAGGTAGGTCCTCTGCTGCTTGCTGCTCCTGCTGGGACTTAATGACGCGACCATGGGCGCGGATCGAATGAGATCGACGCCGAACCAAGGGCGCTGCCCCCGGTGGAGAGGTGGCTCTCCCCGGGGGCGCGCTGGCGGCAGCGGAAGAGGTGGTGGTCGGCCTGGATCGGGAACTACACTGATACCAGTCCCTTCTCCGCCGGGGACACCGACACCACCGCCGCAGTCCCTGCCGACTCGTCGTGCACCGCCGGTCTACCACCCGCCGCTTCTTCACCGACACCTGCGGCATGTTCACCAGATGGTGACACGGCACGCGGCTGGCACACTGCCGCCTCGTGCCCTTACGGCTTCGACCGGCGACGCGGTGGTCTCCCCGGTACCCTCTTCCGTCCGCGACGCCCTGTTGGATCCTCACTGGCGCCGCGCGATGGAAGAGGAGTACGCCGCGCTACTCGCCAACCAGACATGGGAGTTGGTGCCCTGCTGATACCATGCTAGAAGATAATTCTCTATTGCATAGATAGATAGAGGGTGAACCCCCAGGGTACATATAGGCAGTGCCTAACCCTAACCCTAATGGGCCTTGCCCTACATGGGCTGGCCTGGGCTAGAGGCCCACACACACACATACTCCAACACCACCCTCTGTCCCAAATTATAGGTCGTTTCGGAGTTTCTAGGTACATAAATTTTGTTATGCACCTAGATATATACAATATATCTAGATACATAATAAAAGTTTGTATCTAGAAAAGTCAAAACGACCAATAAATTGGAACAGAGGGAGTAAATGAGTTTGGCAACTAGAAAATGATTTGGAGAATATGTGATCTGTGGTGTTGCCTAATTGGGCAACTGGATAAAGCAAATTGATCAACTGCAAAATCGCACAAGATGAAAAGTATTTTATTGGCCATCTGTTGATTATCAATTTTAACTGCTTAAAAGCACAAGATGAGAAATATTTTAACTTAAGCTTCATAAACGAAATGATTTATGGGAATGCATTCTACAATCTGTTGATTATCAGTGTTCATAGACGTCATAAATGCATTTGTTTTATAAGCTTACAGCTAAATTCGTTACTTGAGATACAATTTCTTTACTTCTCTGTTCCTTATATGCAGGAAAGAAGTTTTTTTCCTCTGTCAGCGGCCTTATTGTCATCACCTATATTGCATTTAGCCAGTGGCCCTGCTGCCGAAATTTTGATGGGGATAGCGTCATCAATTGAATCTATTATCCTCTCCCTCCTCTTTTGTCGTTCAGGTTTTGATCAGCATTTTACCTTTCTTAAACTGGAAACATCTTAATATCCATTTTCCTGAAATTCTGACTCAACTTATTCTTTTATATTCCCAGGGTTATCATTCTTGCTCAGTCAACCTGAAGCAACTGAGCTTATAGTTCTTTCTCTTCAAGATGCAGAAAATATGAATAAAGCAGAATGCATAACTCTTCGACAGGCTTTTGTTCTTTTATCGAAAGGGTTCTTCTGCCGCCCAAAAGAAGTTGGAATGATCACAGAATTACATCTTAAAGTGGTTTGTGCAGGCCTCATTGCATCACACCTATTCAATTTCTATTGTTTTATAAGAGCTTTTTCACATACACATATTCAACACTCTGAAGAGGTCGATGAAAGAAAGGGTGTCATGTGGGGCATGCCCTACTGGCCTACTGTTGGTCAAGGGCTGGCAACTTGGCTTTATGCTGCCATTAAACTAAAATATATAAGATTATACAAGTCAATTTTAAGAATGTGGACTCTTTCTAAAGAGGATGCCATTATGGAATAAAGGATATCATGAAAGAAAGGATAAAAAAGAAATTATCTCTAGTATTCCCCTTCTCCACATCTCCATCTCCTGCCCTGGGCTAGACAACCAGTGTTCTCTGTGTGTTTTCACATGTTTTTGTGAAATCATTCAGTTCATCATACTATGTATCATTTTGTCCACGCTATGAATGCGGTTACATATACTACTCCCTCCATTCCGAATTATAAGATGTTTTGGCTTTTTTAGATTCATAGCTTTAGCTATGCACCTAGATATAAGTTATGACTAGATACATAGTAAAAATTATGTATCTAGAAATGCCAAAATGTCATGATTTGGAACGGAGGGAGCATTAGTTATATCATATCACTTGTAGAACATAGTTTACACGCAAATAATTTATCAGATCTGAACTGTATATAGTCTTTTATTTCTAATGATAATAATATTCTTCTCTATAGGCAAGTGCTGCCAATAGGATACCCTCAGTTCCTCCAAATTCTGATGAACTTTTGTGGGTTCTTTGGGAACTTTGTGCCATTTCAAGGTCAGTATTGAAGATAGCGTTACATTTACTTGTGTATACGAACAGTTGTGTAAAAGAATAACGAGAGGCTGCAAATAGAGATTATCATCCAATTTTGTGTCCAGTACCCTGCTCAGATTTTTTTTTTCTGACAAAAATTATCTTCTCCACAATAATCAATAATAGAACACCACACTAATATTTTCTGGATGTCCAGTGATGCATCGATTTCCTCTCAGTGCTCTAGTTAAATACCTGCAAATTTTATATTTTAACTAAGACTTGTATCTAAAATTGAAGATGCCTAGTTAAATTCCCAACACAAAGGTTTGCACTTCTGGAAAGGGAAAGATTCTTGTTTCCAACATCTTTATTTGTAGACTTTTCAATGACTCCATATGATGTTCACCACATAGGTTTACATTGTGATACAGGTCTGATTCTGGTCGGCAAGCATTATTAGCTCTTGGGTATTTTCCTGAGGTACACTCTGTTTGTCTACGTCTACTATTCTCTTACGGAAGTTATTGAGGGAATTACCTATGTGCCACTAAAAAACCTTGTTCACCCATATGTACTACAGAAAAATCCTCCTCCCCGATGTACCATGGCGTCAAGTTTCTCTGTTTCCCTGTGCCACTACTGTCAAGTTTTGCCTACGTACTCCCTCCGTCCTGAAATATAAGGGCTTTTCTCTTGTCTTAGGTCAAACCATGCTAAGTTTGATCAAGTTTGTAGAAAAGGACAATAATACCATATACAATATCAAATGAGCTTCATTAGATGGGCAGACCCAGTGCCAGAGGCTCCCACACGAGTGGGGTCTGGGGAAGGGAATAACCGAAGCAAAGTCTTACCCCCGCAGAAATTCTGCAGAGAGACGGCTTCGAACCCAGGACCTGAAATGAGCTTAATTAGATACAATATGAAATGTGTTTTCATAATTTAGCTCTTTGATGTGATAGATTTTTTGACAAAAAACTTTGATGTGATATATTTTAATACTCTTCTTTACAAACTTGGCCAAACTTAGAATTGTTTGACTTAGGGCAACTGAAAATACATGTTTTTTAGGACGGAGGGAGTAATTGTTAATCATGTGTGTGGAAAAGATTGTATTACGCTTTAGTTCAGTAATAGGCTGCTTGTTTTTGTTCCCCATGCCATTCAGACAAAATAACACAGCCAAAAAGACACACACACACACACAAAAAGACGCTAGGGGGCGCTCCTTGGCACAGAGATCACACAGCTACAGCGCATACTGGTGGAAGCATCCATTCCATGGTAGTGCTTGGGTTATCCCAGACTTGGGAGAACGCGCTCACCACCTGTGGGGATGAGTGCCCTGCTGCAAGTCATCATTGTCGGTCAGGCTCAGATAGAGTAAAGCAGATGAGCAAATATGTATATGGAAGGGGGAGAAGAGCATGCTCACTGAAGCAGATGAAGACGACGTGCAGCGGGAGGACGATGTGACAGGCAATGGTGAGGTACATCATGCACATGGGGTCCACAGGCTTTGGCCGCATCTTGTTCATGTCCCACGGGGATCTCTGGGCACAGGCACAGCAGCATGTGGTCATCGTCCCCTGCCCCCTCCACGGCGTTCGAGCTGTTCAGGAACGCACCTATGCGCCACTGCAGCACTTGCTCTGCGGCGTCGGTGTTGGTGTCTGCTCATTGCTCGAATGCGAACGGTACCGCATAGTCCGTCAGCAGGCCCAAATTGCTGTTTGGGCCCGGCACACCTTGGTGTAGATGCAGTCAAGGTGTCCGCATGCAGTCTGTCGGTGATGTGCTGCTGTGCTCATCGGGGATCGTCATTGGCGAGACGACAGACATGTTGCAAGTGTTGGAGTATAGGCCCATTAGAGGCCCATGTATGATACAATATTCAGCCACCCTATGGGTAGGCCCTGTGTGAGAGTGAATCACAATTCCAACATGGTATCAAGCTAGGGTTTTCTTTCCTCCTCCCCTCCCCTGCCACCAGCCGCCTGGGCGCCGCCGCCGGCTGCCATGCCCAGCCGGCCTCCCCCTTCCCCTCCCCATCCTCTCCGACGCCATCCCTCCCCCTCTCCCTCTCCCTCACCGGGTGGATCTGAAGGCCAGCAGCCGGCTCTCGCCGTCGGCCCTGCCCACGTGCGCCGCCAGCCAGAGGCCTCGTCGCTCCCAGCCGCCGCCGCTTCCGCCTCGCCACGCGCAGCCGCTGCCGCAGCACATCTCTCTCTCGATCTCAGCCATGCCGGAGGTGGAGCAGTAGCAGGACTTGGTGAAGCTCTTCAACCGCTGGACCTTCGAGGATGTCCAGGTGAACGACATCTCGCTGAACGACAGCCTCCTCCCTCCCTCTTCCCGGCGCCGCCGCAGCCAGGCTGCTGCCCTGCCGCGCCGCCCGGCACAGTCGCTGCCGCCGGTCAAGGCCTGGCCGCTGGCGCGGGGGGCCCAGACGGGCGCGCGCGCGGCCCAAGCGCCACCGCCGGCCCTAGCGCCACCGCTGCTGGTCCAGGCCTGGCTGCGGGTGCGGGTGGCCCAGACACGGGCGCCCGCGGCCCACCTCAGCCGGGCCAGCTTCCAGGCGCCGCCGCCACCATGGCCGCGGGCGCCAGGGCCGCTGGCGCGTGCGGCAAAGCCGCCACCGCTGCCCTCCTACTAGCGTCGGGCGCGGCTGTCGAGGCCGCCGCAGCCGGGCCTGGCCTGCTGCTGCCACCCACCTCCTCCCTCCACGCAGTGGGTCCTGACTCCGCCCTCGCTGACGCACTTGTCGCTGCCCGGGCGACCGCTGTGGATAGCCAGGCCCGGGTCCGTGCGGCCGCCCTCGCTTGGGCGCGCGAGCGCGATGCGGCCGATGCGCTGGCCCGCCAACTCGCCGAGACGGAGCAGCTCCTCCACCTCCTTGCCTCACCGTCGTCGGTACCTCCACGAGGTGAGCTTCGCCCGTCGGCTGCCATGCTCACTGATGCTCCCCCGGGGTTTCACCCCACATCCCTGTGGGCTCCACCTCCCGGTGCCTCGCCCGGGCTTGTCGGTTGGGACCCGACTACCTTGGCCTACTCCTTCAGCACCACCGCCAGCCCTCCACCCGCAGTTCCTCCATCAGCTAGTCCTGATTGGATCGCCGACTCGGGCGCCACTTTTCACACCACACCCGATGCGAGTCTGCTTTCTTCTCTTCGTCCTCCCCACCCTTCATGTCCCTCTTCCATCATGGTCGCCAATGGCACTTGCATTCCTGTCTCCTCTGTGGGCACTGCCCGTTCCCACAGCTCTTTTCATATCCCTGAGGTTCTTGTGGCCCCCGGTATGGTTCACAACCTTCTCTCTATTCGTCGTTTCACAACCGACAACTCTTGCTCGGTTGAGTTTGACCCCTCTGGCCTCACCGTACGGGATTTGGCCTCCCGGTGTCCCCGGCTCCGTTGTAACAGCACTGGGCCCCTCTACATCCTTCGGTTTCCGGCGTCTATTTCACCTTCTTCGCCCCCCATTTCCTCAGCCGCTTTCGCCGCTACTACTTCCTCCCCTACTTGGCACCGCCGCCTCGGCCATCCTGGCCGGGATGCCCTGATGCAGCTCAGTCGTAGTTCAGACATTCGGTGCCCTCGGGCTCACGATGAGCCCTTGTGTCATGCGTGCCAGCTGGGCCGTCATGTTCGCCTTCCCTTTCAGTCTTCTTCCTCACATGCCACTTGTGTGTTTGATCTTATCCATTGCGACTTGTGGACTTCTGTTCTCAGCATGTCTGGCTATAAGTACTACTTGGTGGTGGTCGATGATTTCTCTCATTACTCCTGGACTTTTCCCCTGCGTGCCAAGTCTGAGGCGTTCCCCACTCTCAGTCACTTCTTCGCTTGGGTATCCACTCAGTTCGGCCTCACCATCAAGGCTGTCCAGTGTGACAATGGCCGTGAGTTCGATAACTCAACCTCACGTGCCTTCTTCCTTTCTCACGGTGCGCATGTCTTGTCCGTATACCTCCTCTCAAAACGGCAAGGCAGAGCGCATGATCCGCACAACCAATGACACCATGCGCACCCTTCTGCTCCAGGCATCCCTTCCCGCTCGCTTCTGGGCTGAGTGTCCGCACACATCCACCTATCTCCTTAACCGTCTTCCTTCTACTGCCTGCCCGGCTCCCACACCTCACCACGCTCTTTTCGGTACCCCTCCTCGGTACGACCACCTTCGAGTCTTCGGGTGTGCGTGTTACCCTAACACCGCCGCCACCGCTCCGCATAAGCTGGCCCCCCGGTCGACCCTTTGTGTTTTTCTCGGATACTCTCCGGATCACAAGGGTTACCGATACTTCGACCTTTCCTCTCGCCGTGTCCTCATCTTTCGCCATGTCGTGTTTGATGAGTCGGCATTCCCTTACTCCACCACCTCTACCTCCACACCTCCTGCTGACCCTGCGGAGGCTTCCTTTTTTCCCACTGACCCGGTGATTCTGCCACCCTTCTCCCTCTACCCTGCAGGTACTACTCCGGCGAGCTCTCCTGGTGGTCCCACCTCGCCCCCGCCGGCCTCGCACTAGGACTTTCCTCCAGTACCTGCCACGGCCGAGGCCGCCCCGGAGCTTCCACCATCGCTCCCTGTGGCTTCGCCACCTCTCGTTGGGCCCCACGCTGCCGTTCCGATCGCGGGACCGAGCGCCCCGACCCCACCTCCTCCAGGGCATTTCGGCCTCGTCTACCAGCGCTGGCGGGAGCTGGGTCCCCCCTCACCTCCTCCCGGGCGCTTCGGCATTGTCTACCAGCGGCGGCGGGAGCAGGCTCCGCCGTTGCCGCCGACGTCGCCGCCTTCGCCACCAGCGCCGTCGTCACCAGTGCGTGCTCCGCCGGCCCCGCCGCGCTCTCGCGCCGAGCCGCCGGTGTACCACCCGCCTCTTCTTCACCGGGACCATCGTCACTCACCCGATGGTGACGAGGCAGGCGTCCCGCCCGCAGGCCCTCACCGCCGCCGCTTGCGAGACAGGGATCTCTCCGGTACCCTCTTCCGTCCGCGCGGCCTTGGCGGATCCTCACTGGCGCCGCGCGATGGAAGAGGAGTACGCGGCCCTCCTCGCCAACCAGACGTGGGACCTCGTGCCCCGTCCGTCGGGCTCCAACATTGTCACCGGCAAGTGGATCTGGACGCATAAGCGCCGTGCTGATGGTTCCTTGGAGCGCTACAAGGCTCGCTGGGTCCTCCGCGGCTTCACTCAGCGGCCCGGCATTGACTATGATGAGACCTTCAGTCCAGTGGTGAAGCCAGCGACAGTCCACACCGTCCTCTCACTGGCTCTCGAGCGCTCTTGGCCTGTGCATCAGCTGGATGTCAAGAATGCCTTCCTCCATGGCACTCTGACTGAGACGGTTTACTGCAGTTAGCCGGCTGGTTTCGTGGATTCTTCTCGTCCTGACTTGGTTTGCCGGCTCAACAAATCTCTCTAAGGTCTCAAGCAGGCACCCCGAGCTTGGTACTCTCGGTTTGCTACCTTCCTGCAGACTCTTGGGTTCACGGAGGCCAAGTCTGACACCTCCCTGTTCATATACCACTATGGGGGTGAGACTGCTTACCTGCTCCTCTATGTGGATGACATTGTTCTCACCGCCTCCAGCGAGTTTGCTCCACCGCATCATTGCCTCTCTCCAGAAGGAATTTGCTATGAAGGATCTTGGGGTGCTCCACCACTTCCTCGGCGTCACTATTGAGCCCCGACCTTCAGGCCTGTTCCTCCACTAGCGGCAGTTCACTTGTGACATTCTGGAACGAGCAGGGATGACTGACTGCAAGTCCTGCTCTACCCCGGTTGACACCCAGGGCAAGCTGTCAGAGGCTGGGGGTCCGATGCTTGGGCCAGCGAACTCTACCACCTACCGGAGTCTTGCTGGTGCGCTCCAGTACCTCACCTTCACACGATCGGACATCACTTATGCCGTACAACAGCTCTGCCTCTACATGCATGCCCCGCGGGAGCCCCACCTGGCTGCTATGAAGCGGCTTCTCTGGTACCTCTGTGGCACCCTCGGCTACGGGCTGCTCCTCAGCCGGTCCTCCACTGCCGAGATGGTTGTCTACACCGACGCTGACTGGGCGGGCTGCCCGGACACCCGCAGGTCCACCTCCGGCTACGCTGTCTTCCTCGGCGGCAACCTTGTCTCTTGGTCGTCCAAGCGTCAGCCGGTGGTCTCACGCTCCAGTGCCGAGGCGGAGTACTGTGCCGTTGCCAACGGCGTGGCCGAGGCCGCCTGTCTCCGGTAGCTCCTGGCTGAGCTTCACCGCCCTCTCGCCAGGAGCACGCTCGTCTACTGCGACAACGTCAGCACGGTCTACCTCTCCACCAACCCCGTACAGCACCAGAGGACCAAGCATGTGGAGATCGATCTACACTTCGTCCGCGACCGTGTGGCCATCGGCGACGTCCGGGTTCTTCACGTCCCGACCACCTCACAGTTTGCGGACATCTTCACCAAAGGCCTCCCTTCCTCGACCTTCTCCGAGTTTCGCTCCAGCCTCAACGTCTCCAGTGGCTAGTTGTGGCTGCGGGGGGTCCTGTGTGTTGTGCTGTTGTGCACTTGTTTTCTTTCTTGCCCAGTTTTGAACTCCGCTGCGCCGGTAGTCCATATTGCGGGGGGGGGGGGGGGGTGTTGGAGTATAGGCCCATTAGAGGCCCATGTATGATACAATATTCAGCCACCCTATGGGTAGGCCCTGTGTGAGAGTGAATCACAATTCCAACAACAAGGCTAGGTGCCGACGATGTGGGTACATGCATCGGCAAGGGCCTTGTGCCCAGGATCCTAGTGGCGAGGCTCTGCTTCCTTGCCTGCTCTGGCCTCTCTGTTGACCAGGGAAACATAGCATGTCAGCCTCTGAAGGACAGCTCGCCGCTGCGGCCATGGCTATAACGAGGAGGATGATCTTGGCATGGGGTCAGGGTCAACACCAGTCAAGGAGAAGGGTTAAGCAAGGGCAAAATTGTCTGTTAAAGCAAAAAGTAACAGCACAAGTAGACCTAATGGGTGAGAAGTAGGCAGAACTTGACAGTAGTGGCACATGAGTTAAGATGTTTTTTTTCTTTTTTACTTATGGGTGAGCAAGTTTTTTTAGTGGCACATGGGGAATTCTCTCAAAAGTTATTTGGGTTGTTGAGTGATGTCAATATTTTTGTTGCAGGCAATATCAGTTCTACTAAGATCTCTCTCTTCATATAAGGATCTTGATTCAGTCATGGCTAAGAATGGTTGAGAATCTTCTGGATCCTTCCATTTGATTTAGTTTTGTGTTCATGAGCTTACATATCTTTGTGTCTGTCTGATCTCAGGAGGGTCGCCTTTGGGTCTTGCAATTTTCCATTCAGCTGCAGAAATTCTTGAAGTTTTGGTTGCGGATTCAACTGCTTCATCACTTAAATCATGGATTGGGTTTGCTGTTGATCTGCACAAGGCTCTGCATTCATCTTCTCCTGGTTCAAACAGGAAAGATGCACCAACAAGGTTGCTTGAATGGATTGATGCTGGTGTTGTTTATCAGAGAAATGGTGCTCGCGGGCTTCTTCGTTACTCTGCCATTCTCGCATCTGGTGGAGATGCTCATCTTTCTTCCGGAAATGTGCTTGTGTCAGATTCAATGGATGTAGAAAATGTAGTTGCAGATTCAAATAGTAGCTCAGATGGTCAGGTCATTGATAATCTTCTTGGTAAACTTGTTGCGGATAAGTATTTTGATGGAGTTGCCCTATGCAGCACTTCTGTGGTCCAATTAACAACCGCTTTCCGTATCTTGGCATTTATTTCGGATGATAAGGTAAGAAACTCATGCTCATGGGTCTCATGGAAAACCCATTTATTTATGACTTATAGTTCGCGATTATAGTTCACGATGACATGCTTACCTTTTTGTTATCTGCAAAGGCCGTGGCGTCATCCCTTTTTGAAGAAGGCGCCGTAACTGTTATATACATAGTCCTGAGGAACTGCAAGTCTATGCTTGAGCGTTTATCAAATAGTTATGGTGAGTGCAACATGTTTTATATTTTTCTACTGTGACATGGAATTTGTGACAGCAGTATATCTTTAGATTCTTGTATGTATTCATGAATCGTTGTGTGCTCTTTTTTGTCCTAAAACTTCAAAATAATTCTGCAGATTACCTTGTTGATGAAGGGGCTGAACTGAGTTCTACCACGGAATTACTTCTAGATCGAACTCATGAGCAAGCTATTGTTGACCTCATGATTCCCTCACTTGTCTTGTTGATAAATCTCCTTCATATATTACGTGTAAGCTGCACTTCCTATTCTCTGTGACACGATCAATATGGATATATCTTCTGCGTATGAGCACAACAATTGTTTCAAGCTGATTTTGTGGTCTTGGGTTATCTTTTCATTGCAGGAAACAAAAGAACAATACCGCAACAAAAAACTTCTTAGTTCTCTTCTGCAGTTGCATCGAGAAGTTAGGTTGTGCATATCACGTTCCATTTTATACCTCCTACCCTTCCCTCTCAATCTCTCTGTCTAACAATGTCTGCAATTCTATTCTTGCAGCCCGAGGCTAGCAGCTTGTGCTGCAGATTTGTCCTTCATGTTTCCTACTTTTGCTATCGGTTTTGGTGTTGTTTGCCATCTTATCACGTCAGCACTTGCTTGCTGGCCGTTGTATAATTGGGCACCTGGTCTGTTTCATTGCCTTCTTGAAAATATCGAGGCTACTAATGCGTCCATACCATTGGGCCCAAAGGCTGCTTTTAGTCTGCTTTGTCTGCTGGTAAGCATTTTGGCTACTTTTGCACCTCTGGGACTGAGGATGTGAGAACGAATGGATCATCCAATCCTAAGTAGGACCTAAAGCTAACGTTTTGGTTTGTGGAAGAATATTTGCTCCATCACCATATTATCCTTAGTAAGCTTCAACCAATATCGTGGGTTGTGGCACATGTCCTCAAACCTAATGTCTAATTTGAGATGACTATAAATTCCCTTTTCTTATCCCTCTGTTCCAAATTATAGTTCACTTTAGCTTTGTCCTAAGACAAACTTCTCTAACTTTGACCAATTTTTTGGAAAAATATATTAACATCTACAAGTTCGATTAAATGCATTACCAAGTTCGAGTAAATATATTTCAAAGGGAGTCTATCTAATGAAACTAATTTAACAGATGTTGATACATTCTATAAATTGGTAAAGAAATTTGACTTAGGAGAAAGCTAAACTGAACTATGATTTGGAACAGAGGAAGTAGTATTGATGCCATCTTTTTAGTTTTTTTTTCTACTGCTGTTCTCATATCTTGTGTGCATTGTAGGGTGATCTATTCCCAGATGAAGGCATATGGCTATGGAAAGTTGAACTTCCTTCTCTGAGCGCCATTAGATCTTTGAGTACTGGAACAGTGCTTGGGCCTCAAGTGGAGAAAGAGGTGAATTGGTACCTGCATCCTGAACATGTGGCCATATTACTTGTGAGGCTGATGCCACAACTTGATAGACTTGCTCGTATCATTGATAACTTTGCTACTTCGGTATGTACTGGCTTTATTTCTTTTGCTTATCATATCACTCCAAAGCAAATGGCTTCTTTTCTTTATCATTTTTTACATAAATCATCGTATATTGCAGGCCTTGATGGTGATACAGGACATGCTTCGTGTTTTCATTGTTCGTGTTGCCTCAGAAAAGATTGAGTGTGCAGTTGTTCTTCTACGCCCTATATTTATATGGTTAGACGATAAAGTTGACAAAACTTCCCTGTCAGAGAGAGAGATCTTTAAGGTATGAGAATGTGCAGTGATTATGCTTGCATAATATATGTGCTATCACTTTAATTTGGTGATTGTAAATGCATTACTGTTGGAATTCTTGGAGTTAGGTGGGCATTTACCTCATGAGAAATGCAATCCATTGTTTGACCAGTTCTTGAAGGTCAGCTATTTTTTTGTATGATTGTATGATTTTGTTGCATTTTATTTTGTTTTTTAGCAAGGTGAATGTTAGAGCTTGTCTATATGCTGATGCAAGCACTTCTTTTATGCGCAACTCACTTATCTATTGGAGTCTTCTGTGTTTCACCTAAATTGGTTAGGTTCCTGGAACAGGGATCAATCCAAAAGCCTTGTTCTGGTTTCTCCTTTTTGTCTGGATGCATTGGTTTGTTTTTTCCCCCCCTTTATGTGCTTGAACATACTAAACAATCAGTTCTGCTGGGATAACCCACAAAAGACCTTGATGCTTGCCACTGTGGTGCTGGGGTGTCCTGAAAATTTGCTAGATTCTGGCATGAATCTCCTGCCAGCATTTTGAGAAGTTTCTGTTTTGAACTGTATGGCACATTTCTAGTTGTGCCTTGAATCGTCTTTGGAAATCGATCAAGCATCAAACTTCAGAAAATTCTATTTGTGTGCCAATTTAACAATGAAGCATGTAACACTCGGTTATTTTCTTGGCATCATAGAATGGTTGAAGGAGCCTCTTTTTTTTTTTGTTCCTAAAATTCAGTTCTGTCATCATTTATTTGGTAAAAACACAGCATTGGCAACCTGAAGTTCTTTATGCATTTTCCAGGTGCATCAGTTGCTTCAGTTTACTGTAAAATTATCTGAGCATCCTACTGGCAAGGTGAGAGGTTCTTTGCTATCTATGATTCTTGGAAGCTGTTTCTCTTGTGGTCCCTTCTCATTTCTCTTAATTCAGGTATTGCTTTGGAGGATGGGATTCACAAGGATTCTTAGAAAGTTACTACAGAATTGTAGCCGAGCATCTTTTTCGGATGATAATCAGACTTTTGGAATGGCGGCCTCTAAGAATGACCTCATGCTCAAATGGAGGATCCCTTTATTTAAATCTATTGCATATATCTTTAGTATCGACCCGTCTAATAATGAGAAGGCTGTTATTGAAGAGTAAACACACAATCACGCCGTTATTTATTTAGAAACATATTTCTTATTTACGTACTAAAACTAATGATTTTCCATTCAACTAGGTCCCTGAATGAGAAATCTGTTCATGAATGCTCTCTTGTCATGCATCACCTCATGATGTTCTGCCAGGTACATTTCTTTTAGTTTGTTTATCATTAGTCTATTCTTGTGGAAACATGGGTATTGATGCATATTGAAACACTAATATATTGTTTATTTATTTGATCCCCAAGCTTCGCTTCGTGATGTCAGTATTGTCATGTTCTTAAGTTGTCCTGCTCTAAAGGAATTAGATATGATTTGAGATGACCCTGTGTGTTTTGATTTGGCCCGAGAGTTGGCAATAAGAACAGACAATTAGGCACTTGTTGGTTCCACATGAAATTACATCATCAAATTTTGTAATGTTGGGCCACATGGTAATAATGGTGAGAACTTCTGGAGCTTTCAATTGTGTTTTGAGTCCACCTAGTTTATATGGTAAATACTTGTAGCCTTGTAAGAGGCTAGGAGCTGGGATTTTGGTACACTAATCCATTTGGCAGGGAAAACCTCAAAAATCAGCTTTAGGGCCTAATTGGTTGGGCTCCAAAATTTGCCCAACCAAAACCAGGGCACTTCCAAAACTTAGGCGGTCATTTGGTTTGAAGCCATAATCTACCCAGCCAAAACTTTGGCACTCACAAACCAAATTTCTTGCCTAGGATTTGGCAACTAGAATTTGGCAAGCCCTTATTTTGGCTTGCCCTAACTTTGGCAAGGCAAATTTTGGAGCCCAACCAATTAGGCTCTTAGATTCAAAATGGTTGCTCTTAGACAACAGAAGGAAACCGTGAAGGTGTTGACCTGGGATGCTGAAAATTTTTCTAGATACCTGCTGACTGTTGCTTTTCTATTTTTCTTCTTTTCCAGGGTTTTACAGACCTTATTGTTGGATTATGAGTATATTAGGCCCATGAGGCCCATGTATGGCTACCTATATAGCTACCCTTCTAGGGTTAGCCCAAATCAATAGAGACACATTCTAACATGGTATCAAGCTAGGGTATTTCTCTCCCTTCCCTGACCCGCCGCCTAGCCGCCGGCGCTCCTTCTGGAGCCGCTGCCGCCGGCCATGGCTGGCCGTCCTCCCTCCCCTCTTCCTTCTACCTACTCCCATTTCCCCCCTCTTCCCTCCCCATGGTCTCAAGTTGTGGATCCCCTTGTCTCTGTCGGCCCGCAGGCACAGCCGCTGCCACCTTACAGCGCCGCCGCCGCCCGGCCTGCCGCTGTCCGGCCCCCTCCGCCTGGTCTGCAAGCGCCGCCCCTCCCCCTCCCTTCCCACAGCGCGCCTCCTTCTGATCTGCAAGCGCCGCCCCTACCCCTCCCTTCCCACAGCGCCGCTGCTGCCTTCACCGCTGGCACGGGCACCGGGGGCGGGGGCGGTGGGGAAGATGCTGCTGCTGCCGTCGGGGCTCCTGTGGCCGAAGATCCTGCGGGTGCTTCCCTGGTGACTGCTGGTGCAGGACCGGCGACCCTCCAGGCCGCTCTGGCCGGTCTCCTGGGCGCGGACGCCAGGGCTGTGGGCGCCGACCATCTCCAAGCCGCCCTGGCTGCCCTCCTGCTGCCGCGCCTGCTGCCGCGCCCGATGCCGCCACCATCGCCCGGGCAGCCATGGCCGCAGGTGGGGGTCTGGCACAGGGGGTCTTCCCTGCCCCACCACCGCCGCCACGACTTCACGGCATGGACTCCGACTCCGCGCTCGCCGCCGCACTTGTGTCTGCGCGGGCAGCGGCCGCAGCGGGACAGGCCCGTGTCCGTGCGGCTGCCCTAGCCTGGGAGTGCGATGCCGCTGATGCTCTGGCCCGCCAGATCGCCGAAGCGGAGCACCTCCTCGCTCACGACATCGGCGCTGCTTCCTCCGGCTCGACGAGCCCCCGCGTCTCCACCACCGCGGTCCTCTGGCACGATCCGGCCGAGCCCCTCGTGGCCCAGCTCCACTACCAGGCCGGAGGTGTGCAGAACATCCGCCTGCTCGTCTCGGTCGTGCTCGAGCCTGAGTCCCCCTCCTACGCTCGTTGGCGGGACCTGGTCCTCCTCACCCTCCGCCGCTACGCCCTCGACGATCACGTCCTCGTCGATGCCCCTGTCACGGCCCAAACCCCCTCGTGGCTGCGCCTTGACAGCATCGTCCTCTCGTGGATCATCGGGATGATCTCCCTCGACCTCCACGACCTCGTTCGCAACTCTGCGGATGCTCGCCAGGCCTGGCTGGTGCTCGAGGGCCAGTTTCTGGGCAACGCCGAGGCCCGGGCTCTGAGGCTCGATGCGAGTTTCCGGACCTTCGTCCAGGGTGACCTCTCTGTTGGTGAGTTCTGCCGCAAGATGAAGACCATGTCAGACTCCCTCGGTGACCTTGGCTGGCCCGTGGAGGACCTCATCCTCGTCCTCAACGTCCTCCGCGGGCTCAGCGACTGCTACGCCCACCTCCGGACATCGATCACCTGCCAGCGCCCCTTCCCCACCTTCCTCCAGGTCCGTGACGATCTTGTCATGGAGGAGCTGACTCAGGGCCTCCAGCCTGGGTCGACCACCGCGTCCGCTCGCTCCACCGCGTCCGTCCGCTACGCCGCCGTCGTCCCTTCTGGGTCCTCCCTCTGGGCCGAACAGAGGTGGGGGGGGCCGTGACGGTCGCCGTCGCCGCGGCACTGGACGTGGGGGGGGGGCGTGGTGGTGGCGGGGGCAACCATGCGCCGACAGCACCACAGGGCACATCATGGCCTTCCTTCCAGAACCCGTGGTCCGGGCGCATCTCTATGTGGCCCTTCCACGCCCCCGGTGGCGAGCCTCGTCCACCGGCGGCCATGTTCACTGGTGCTCCACTTACCGGCGTCTCCCCTACGTCACCGTGGGCTACACCCTCCGGCAGCTCGCCCGGGATTGCCGGCTGGGATCAGGCGGCCCTGGCTTGTTCGTTCAGCACGATGGGCTTGACACCTCCTGTCGGTTCTGAGTGGATCGCTGATTCGGGAGCCACCTACCACACCACTCCTGATGCTGGTATACTTTCTTCTGTCCATTCTCCCTCTTCTCTCCCTTCATCCATTATGGTCGCAAATGGTTCATGTCTTCCTGTCACGTCTGTGGGTACCGCTGGTGTTCATGGCTCCTTTCGTCTTCATGATGTTCTTGTTGCTCCTTCTATGGTTCACAACCTTCTTTCTATTCGTCGTTTTATAGCTGACAATTCCTGTTCTGTGGAATTTGACTCCTCTGGTCTTACTGTAAAGGATTTGGCTTCCCGGCGTCCTCTGCTCCGATGTGACAGCACGGGGCCCCTTTACACTCTTAGCTTCCCGGCGGCGACTACATCTTCGCCGTCCGTTTTGTCAGCTGCTTTCGTCGCCTCTACTTCCTCTACCACTTGGCACTGGCGCCTCGGCCATCCTGGACGTGATGCCCTGATGCAGCTCGGTCGTAGCTCCGGTCTTCCTGTACTCGAGCTCCTGATGAGCATTTGTGTCATGCGTGCCAATTGGGCCGACATGTTCGTCTTCCTTTTCATAGTTCTTCACATGCGGCCCGCATTTTTGATCTGTACATTGCGACCTATGGACCTCTCTTGTTATCAGTATTTCTGGTTATAAGTACTATCTTCTGGTGGTCAATGATTTCTCTCATTACTCGTGGACCTTCCCCTGCGTGCGAAGTCTGACACTTTCCACGCTTCTTCATTTCTTCACTTGGGTGTCCACACAGTTCGGCCTCACCATCAAGGCCGTCCAGTGTGACAATGGTTGCGAATTTGATAACTCCACCTCTCGTGCTTTCTTCCTCTCACGGTGTTCAGTTGCGCATGTCCTGCCCATATAACGCATGATTCGCACCACTAACGACACCGTGCGCACCCTTCTGTTTCAGGCGTCTCTCCCTGCTCGCTTCTGGGCGGAGGGACTGCACACCTCCACCTACCTCCTCAACCGTCTTCCTTCCGCTGCCTGTCCCGCTCCTACGCCACACCACGCTCTTTGCGGTACCCCTCCTCGATACGATCACCTTCGAGTCTTCGGGTGCGCGTGTTACCCCAACACCGCTGCCACTTCTTCCCATAAGCTGGACCCCCGTTCGACTCTGTGTTTTCCTCGGGTACTCCCCGGATCACAAGGGGTACCGGTGTTTTGATCTTACCTCCCGACGGGTTCTCATCTCTCGCCATGTGGTGTTTGATGAGTCCGTCTTTCCCTTCTCCAGCACACCCACCACCGCTCCGGCTCCTGATCCCTCCTCCCTTATTCCCACTGACACGGTGGTCCTGCCACCTTTTCCGTTGTCTCCTGCAGGTACTGCTTCACCACCCTCCTTGCCGGGCACCTGTCCCGGATCCCCGGCCGGTCCGGGCACGTCGTCCTCTGGCGCGGCACCGACCTCTCCGTTGGGCGCTGACCCAGGGACCTCGTCCCCCGCTACTGCCCCAGGGGGCCATGCCGGTCACCGTCGCCGGGTGCTGCCCCGACACCTCCGCCGTCGCCGGGTGCTGCCCCGGCACCTCCTTCGCGGTTCGCTGCGCCGGTACGGGTGTACCAGCGCAGGCCGCGGCCGCCGCCACTCGCGGTCCCTTCTCCGCCGGGGACACCGACACCACCGCCGCAGTCCCCGCCGGCCCGTGACGCACCGCCGGAGTCCCCGCCGGCCCGTGACGCACCGCCGGTCTACCACCCGCCGCTCCTTCACCGACACCCGCGGCATGTTCACCCGATGGTGACACGGCACGCGGTTGGCACACTGCCACCCCGGGCCCTCGCGGCATCGACCGGCGACGTGCCGATCTCCCCAGGACCCTCTTCTGTCCGTGACGCCTTGTTGGATCCTCACTGGCGCCGCGCGATGGAAGAGGAGTACGCCGTGCTCCTCGCCAACCAGACGTTGGAGTTGGTGCCCCGGCCGCCGGGCTCCAACGTCGTCACCGGCAAGTGGATCTGGACCCACAAGCGTCGCGCTGATGGCACTCTCGAGCGCTACAAGGCTCGCTGGGTCCTCCGGGGCTTCACTCAGCGCCCTGGGGTCGACTATGATGAGACCTTCAGCCCGGTGGTCAAGCCGGCCACCGTCCGCACCGTGCTCTCGCTGGCGCTTGCTCAGTCATGGCCCGTCCATCAGCTGGACGTCAAGAATGCTTTTCTGCACGGCCTGCTCACCGAGACAGTGTACTGCAGTCAGCCGGCGGGGTTCGTTGATTCCTCCCGTCCTGACATGGTCTGCCGACTCAACAGGTCTCTCTACGGCCTCAAGTAGGCACCCCAGGCGTGGAACCATCGGTTTGCTGCTTTTCTGCTGACACTGGGGTTTGTGGAGGCCAAGTCTGATACATCTCTGTTTATCTATCACCATGGAGCTGACACTGCGTACCTGCTGCTCTATGTTGATGACATTGTCCTCACAGCCTCCAGTGAGCCACTTCTCCGCCGCATCATTGCCGCTCTTCAGCAGGAGTTTGCTATGAAGGATCTGGGTGTGCTCCACCATTTCCTCGGGGTCACTGTTGAGCCTCATTCTGCCGGGTTACTTCTTCACCAGCGGCAGTATACTCGAGATATCCTGGAGCGGGCTGGGATGACTGACTGCAACCCCTGCTCCACTCGGGTTGATACTCAGGGCAAGTTGTCAGAGGCTGAGGGCCCTCCAGTGTCAGATCCCACTGCATACCGGAGTCTTGCTGATGCCCTTCAGTACCTCACCTTCACCCGGCCGGATATCACCTATGCAGTTCAGCAGATCTGCCTTCACATGCATGATCCCCGGGAGCCTCACCTCACTGCTCTCAAGCGCCTCCTCCGCTACCTCCGAGGCACGATCGACTACGGCCTACTCCTTCACCGGTCCTCCTCGGCCGAGTTCGTCGTCTACACTGACGCCGACTGGGCGGGGTGTCCGAACACCCGGCGCTCCACCTCCGGCTACGCTGTCTTCTTGGGCGGCAACCTGGTGTCTTGGTCGTCTAAGCGCGAGCCGGTGGTCTCCCGGTCCAGTGCCGAAGCGGAGTACCGCGCTGTTGCTAACGGCGTGGCTGAGGCCTCCTGGCTCCGGCAGCTCCTCGTCGAGCTCCACACTCTGCCCTCCCGGAGCACGCTGATCTACTGCGACAATGTCAGTGCGGTCTACCTCTCCACCAACCCCATCCAACACCAGCGGACGAAGCACGTGGAGATCGACCTACACTTTGTCCGGGATCGGGTCGCCCTCGGCGAGGTGCGGGTCCTTCATGTTCCGACCACCTCCCAGTTCGCGGACATCTTCACCAAAGGCCTCCCGTATGGCTACCTATATAGCTATCCTTCTAGGGTTAGCCCAAATCAATAGAGACACACATTCTAACACTTATTATTGAAACTATAATTCCCTTTGAGTCTAAAGTAATGTATGCAATCATCTTAAGATATCCCAGTACACGCAGTCATTTTTGGTGTACAAACTTATGTATATTCGGAATAAGAAATACCTGGATGAAAGAGAGATGAACTTTAGAAATTTAATTATTTACCATACTGCATATTTTCCTTAATGCTGTGGGAAAGTAATAGTATGTTGGAAAAGTTAACAATTGGAAATTATACTCATTTTGATAAAACACTATGTATGTAGAAGTTTCAAAAAAAGGTCTAAAAAAAACTAAAGCAATAAATGAGGCAGAAAATACAAGTAATAGGTGTGACAGTGTAAACATTGAACAGTAGATTTGCACGATTGCACTTGCATTTCTTCTCTCTTTTTTGTATCTAGCAGATGGGATTATATTTGTTCTTGAGTGTTATACGGATGCTGAACATTATCTTGCCTGTAGCTTAGATGTCTTTGAGCATATTAGAAAACTTGTTAGTTTGTTTCCACCTGAAGTACTACTTCCTAATGTATTCATCACTGTTTTAACTGAATCGTATAATATGCCACTCTAAATTTGAAATCATTAACAAGTTATAATCTTTATTAAAAAATTTATCATTCTTATATCTTTGTTCAAATTTAGTTTATATTATTTCTGTGATTCATTATAATGTTTATCATGTTATAATATAAATACCCCAGGTTTTGCCTGTTGGCCGGGAAATGTTAGCATGTTCATTGGCGTTCAAGGAATTGGCTTCTTCTTATACCTGTAGAAGTGCAGTAACTTTGATATTGTCACAAATACATACTTCCAACAAAGATGTTCTTGAAAAAGATGAGAGTGACCCTAACCATAACTTGCCACCTCTGGATGGTTGGAATTGCTTTTCCTCATTGTTCAAGTGCTGGAAGAAGCTTGTAAAATATATTGGTTCTAATCAACCAATGGATTATTTAGTAGAAACTATTTATTCCTTGACACTAGGTGCTATCACCCTCAGCCAGTATGGTGAAAAGTAAGTGTTGCTTCCTCTTATTGCTTTTGAATGTTTCAATAGCATTTAATCCACAGAAGATTGTATATAGGTATTATTTGCAGTTACATGCTGTCAGTGTTCATTGGGTGAAGCCATTTTATTTAGCACACTTGCCTTTTGCTTTCTCTTTCTGTTTGTTGAGGTAGTCAACATATGCTAGTTTCTACAGAACTGTGTATATTGTGTTTACCTTGTGCCGTGTCTGTGGGTCATGCATGTTTGGGGAGATAGCCATCTCCATACACCCACAATCCATGTAGGATCCTATTATCTATACATATGGGTATAAGACCATCCATGTAGGATCCTGAGTTGCCAGATTCCATGCTGTCACATCATGCATGCATGGCCCAGCCTTCTCCATTTCCATTTCATTTTCTTCATTTCTTATTTTTCCATTTATTTCTCTTCTTGAATCATGTACTCATTATTGGTACAATTTGTCCACTTATCCTGCTCTCAAAGTTAAAATCATTTTCATAGTGTGGTTGCTGTTTCTGGTCCATCCTATCCGATGCCCTCACTCCTGAATTCACTGTGAATCCTCCTAAAAAAATGCATGATGTTCGTCTATTCCATTGTACATTAGTCTGCATTTTATTTTAGTGGTCTGCTTTGATTTAATTTTTTGGCATTTGTGTTCACTGGAAAGCTCAGAGATCTGTTCAATTTCCTGTGATGTGCACACAGGATAGTGAAGAAGTAATACCTATTTTAATTTTAATTGCATGTGATTTGTTCGCAGAGGAAGTAACACTACACTTTTACTTGTTTTGAGATCTTTAAACAAACTTGTTGTATTCACAGTTAACTTTTACCATGATTGGGTATTAGCTGATTCCGGTGCTATTTGCATTGGCTTGCAATTTATTTCTTTTTGTATATTTAGGGTTCATATCAGAGTAAATCTTATTGACTTGCAATTATTGTCTTGCTGTTCCTTGTAGTCTCGAGGGTCTGTTAATATTGAGGTATCTATTTGGGCTCCCTTCTGATCCTAGTGGTTCCTTGGAATCATCTGGTGAGAGTCCAAGTGAGATTTTATTCATGAAGACATCTGAAGAGAAGATATGCCAGAGCTTTGAAAATTCAACGACTGCTGTTGGAAAGACTCTTTTACGCAAGGTATAAAACTTCATTACTATGTTAGAATATTTTTGCTCTACTGTCCTGTTTCTAATATTGATGTCAATTCACAGCTATTGAATTCGATCACATTACTACGCTCTATTCTTGAGAATTCTGGGCAATCCGCAGATTCAGTCCAGATGGTTCTTGAAGAAGGCACTGACTCACTGTCTGAAATTGCTCGCTCTGTTGTTATGACAGCTCATCTGATGCCATCCCTAGCCAATGTGTCAGTAAATGATGAATCTTCTTTTCTCTTCTCTAATGTGTGGAAGGTTATTGTTGATTCAGAAGAGCCTCTTGACTGCCAAGAGGGTGAATTTGCAAAGAGGCTAGTTTGGGAGTTGCCTGATTCTTCTCTTGATAAACAACTAACACCTGGCCAATCTGCCAGGAGGAAATTAGCACTGGGAGAGAGTGCAAGTAGGCGTGTAAGGGATAATCAACTGCCTGAACCTACTGGACAGTTCTCACGAGGTTTAAATACAACCAATGCTTCTTCAGGACATACACGCAGAGACACTTTCCGCCAGCGGAAGCCTAACACAAGTAGACCACCTTCAATGCATGTAGATGACTATATTGCAAGAGAGAGAAACATAGATGGTGCAAGTAGTGCGTCAAATATTGTGAATTCTACTCCACGGGGAACGCTTAGTGGAAGGCCTCCATCCATTCATGTTGATGAATTTATGGCAAGGCAGAGAGAACGTCAAAATCCTGTGCCAGCCCCAACTGGAGATGCACCTCAAGCTAAAAGTCAGACAAGTTTAGATGACAGCCTTCGTACTAAGCCAGAGAACTTGCGTCAACCCAAGACTGATCTCGATGATGACCAAGAAATTGAAATTGTCTTTGATGAGGAATCAGGTTCAGATGATAAACTTCCTTTCCCTCAACCAGATGATAGTCTCCAATCACCACCTGTCATTATTGGGGAAAATTCTCCTGGTCCTGTTATTGAGACAGAAAACCAGGAGAATGAAAGAATTCCCTTTTCCCAGAGGGCCACATCACTCCCAAAGGATGATGAAAGTCCTGGCATTGACATTTCTTCCCAGACTGCAATGCTTTCAGAAGTTAACAATTCTTTGGAACTGAAATATTCAGTTTCTAGCCCAGGGAAGAATTCTTTTCGTGATCATGCTGAAGAGTCTAATTATCCTTCTATTGGTGTGTCTGGGAGATCATCTGTACAAGCAGATCATCGACAATTATCTCGTAGACATGAAAAGAGAAGTCCACAAAAATTTTCTGAGACTTCTCTGTCAAGTGGATCCCATGGGCATGAGCATAGACATTCCAATAACCATCCACCTCTGCCACCAATGCCACCACCAATTTCATCAGTGCCCATGCAAAATACTGATTCAGTTAATAGGCAGTCATCTTCCTTTAGTGCTAGAGATCGACCAACACCTAGTCCTTCTGGTTATCCTACACAATCTTTTGACTCTAGTATGCCTAGTGCTTTCACAGGCCTTCAGGTAATTGAACATAGGAAAGCTTTAGTTATGCAGCTTCTTTTCTGTTTTTATCTGTTATAATTCAGCTTTTGAAATGTGAACTTGCTTTTGTAGGGCCAAACTCAATATATGCTTGCAGGCGTTGGCGGTTCATCAGCGAATGATTTACCCAATGCAGAGGCCAAGCTTCTATGGAACACATTTCCAGTAAATAGGATCCCTCTGGAGACCTTCAGCTCAGGTTTATCTGCTCGGCCGATGCCACCCCATACACCTTATTCAGCTGTTGCTACTCCACATGCTACGATGAGCTCTAGCTCTCCAGCAACGCTGTATAACCAAGGGAGTGTTGTTCAGCCTTCGCCAACTGCTTCTATTATTAGTGATTCAAATTTAGCCATGAACTCCGCATCTGGCAGCATGCTCGCATCGAATCTGCTGCCATCATTTGCACCACAATTTCTGATGGGCAGGCCTTCAATGCCTACTCCATTTTTTGGCACGCCTCTTCAACAAGTTCAATTTTCATCTGGTCTTCCACAAAATATTTCTAACCCTCAGCCTTCTGTCTCCTCAGTACAACCACGGCCACCTCCACCCCCACCACCACCACAGCAGCCACATCCTTCTCAGACACTACAACAACTTGGTGCTCTCCAATTACCACACCAAGATCAGCAGCTGCCATATCCCCAGAGTGCTATCTTGCCACAAGTTCCATTGCAGTTTCCTAACCAGCTACCCATTCCTCAACTACAATTGTATCATCAAAGCCAGCAGGAATCTGGGCAAACACTGAGGCAAGTTGGTGAACAATCACAGCTTCAGAACCAGGGTATGCAAGCTGATAGTTTCTCACAACAGCAGCAAGACTCAGGGATCAACTTAAACCAGTTCTTTTCATCTCCAGAAGCCATTCAGGTAACATTTAAGTTTATTTTTATGAAACTACATTTTGGGATGAACTTAATGCCAAGGAGACTAATAGTCATAACTTTTATTTCTATCAGAGTCTACTTAGTGATCGTGAGAAGCTCTGCCAACTTTTAGAGCAGAATCCAAAACTTATGCAAATGCTCCAGGTAAAGTCTTGTGTTCAAGTAGTCACTTCTAATTTTCGACCCGCTGGAAGCTTCATTATGCTGAGTTTGATTACACCTGCATTTGGGCACCCAGAGGATCGGACTGATTGTATGTGTACCGTTTATTCTCAAACTGTGATGCCTGTTGATTTGAGATTTTCTTTTCTTGCATTGCTAACAGGATCGCATCGGCCAGTTGTAGCCGCCACTCGGGGTGCTATTGTGAGTGAAATCTGATGCTGGGTCTATTGCTAGGTTCCTAGAGTATGGCGGTGTTCCGTTTTCGGCTATGGCTGTAGCTAGATGAAATCTCAACTGATGGCTTGCTATTGCTAGTCACCGAAATGTATTCCTATGTACATTATCTGTAACTTTGTTCTTTGTAATGTGAATATTTTTTAATATTGGTGCGTATCTAATTTATTGTTTTAAGTTTACCTTTAGTGGTTAGATCGTTTGACGTGCGCAGCGATAGAAAAAAATGACTTAGGGCCTGTTTGGATGAGTTTCATATTCTTAAAAACCAGTTTTTGCCTCTAGTTTCTAACATCTGGATTCTGAGTAAAAACTGGTGGGTGTGTTTGGATCCTCTAGTTTTTAAGAATCTAGCTTCATTTTTTGCTCACAGGTCACAAGAAACTCGCAAAAGCTGTGTATCAACAGCTTTTTTGGTTTTTAAGAAGACAAAAACTGACACAAAAAACTGGACAAAAACTAGCCTGTTTGGATCCCATCCAGTTTTCAAAAACCAGATTCTTAAAAGCTGGAGGGATCTAAACATGGCCTTAGTGTGAAATGGTTTTTGACGCAAACTACTTGAGTTATGAATATCCTGTCATGCTCGTGTATTTGGTTGCTTTAATGCTCGAAATGAATGCCCTCCAAGGGTTTGGATTCGGATGCAAATCTTCAGCAATCCTACGCATCCGTTCCTATTTAGAACTGCAAGAGCTTTCTGTATGATAAATAAAAATTAATATTGAGAAACAGTTTTTACGCAATGGTCTGTTTCAATACCTATATATAAGCAGTCCATTGTCTATTCAATTCAAAGCCTATAAATAGTTTATGAACCATATTTGAACGACACATGTGCATTAATCATCAATGAGTTAATCAGGTGTACTACGGACTATCATGTGAACAAGGGCAGACTCATCTAATTCAATCCGATATGTCTAATAGAGGGCGGGTTATGGTTCCAAGAACTAAAAGCTCAACCATATACAAAAACCTACATAATTTCTGTGTACACGTAAAGTTTTTATCCTGTATACTAACTCTAAAAAAGTACAAGTGATTGTTTCTCTCATAACCTTATTTGATCCTCTAGAATCCAGTGATTGTTGCCTAGTATAAGAATATAGTGCAATAAAATTATTTAATTAGTCTAGTGTCTAGTCCTTTTGAGCGCTCCTAACTGCTTCTTACAAGCTTTGAATGTGACCCTTGTGTTGGCTTTTTTGATGCTTCGGTCCTCATCACTTAATTATATAGTCCTTCTAAGGTCCTCATAAATCACACATGCAAATAGGAGTCCTATTTCTAATAGGATTCTACATTCAAGTTCTAACAAAATTATAAATTCTGATAGCACACATCTTTTGAGTTAGCCTAAGTAGGATTTGAGTCACTATATATTTGAGGTTGTGGTCGACGCCGCCGCTGCTACGGAGAAGGCACACTAAGCACCTCTGAGCTGCCGGCTTATGTGGGTATGGTTGGTCAACTGCAGGCTCGATTTTCTTTTTCTTTCTTTTTTTTTTTGGAGAATTAACTGCAGGCTCGATTTGGGTGACTCTAAGTTCGATTTGCCTAGCTATGTGCCCAATTTGGTTGCCTGGAAGACGGACCCAATGGATAGTAAGGGTCTGTTTTGTTCGTGACCAGAACGTGCGCGCCTAACCTTCGGCAAGCTAGGGCTGCCAGAGAAAGTTTGGCGAGGAAAATTGAAGTCACACTTGTGGCAAAGTTTGACAAGAAAATGAATCTATGACGTGTGGGACAGAGTGGTAAGAAAGTGTGGCACGCCGTAGTTGTGGTAGCGAACCAAACAACTGCCAGAAAAATTGTGGCATGACTAACTTGGGACATGGCACGTTCTGGTCACGAACCAAACATACCCTAAGTCTGTATAGTCCTAGGGCTACTCTTAATTTGGCCAAAAATTATACTAGTATGTATTATTTTTTTAAAAAAAGTCTACTTCGGCTCTCTTAACTATCTCAAAGTCAGCTGTTCCTCCCTGAATTGGAAACCGGACATATTACTTCTCTGGCTGTTTTTCTAGATGGTTTTTTCTTTTATATTTATTTTAGCTGAATCTTTGAAAAATCATATTAAATTACAGAAAATTTATAAAATAGAAAATCTAATTTTGTTGGACTCTATATGATTAGAACTATACAGTAAATATATGATATGGTATGCTTTAATACAAAATTGTTTCTCTAGCTTTAGATCTATGCTTTTCTGTCATTAATTCATAGCTGTAATTTCTGTGGTCCTATTATGATAAAATTTTTATGGTGGATTAATCATTGTATGCTTGAGATGCAGTAAAAACTTCATGCTCATTGGATCATGTATGACTGAGTTATAGACTTATTCAGGTTTATGCTTATTAAATAGTTTTTAAATAGTTAAAAGTGTGCAAAAATAGAAAATTTATGTTCTATGTGTAATTTTCTCTGTGGTAACATGATTATGTTAAGTGTTCATACAATAGTTTGAGGAGCCCTTTTTAAGCTCTCCGTGTCTAATAGAAAAATAACTCTTTACTTGTGCGGAGAACTTACTTTTGGTCATTTGGTATTTGGTATTACCGTATGAGCCGATGAAAGAATCGTTTGAGGAGCCTCCCAAAGGAGCTCAAAGTTGATGAAATTTGATAAATTCTTAACCATTGTATATTCTAAAACACAAGTAGCACAAGTAAATATGTTTCTTGCAGTGTACATAGTGAAAAACTATTAGATTAAATGCTACGTACTCGCTACAAATTATAGTTTATTTTGATTTTATCTTAAGTCAAATTAACTTTAACCAAATTTATAGAAAAATACACCATCATCTACAAAATCAATTCAATTTCACGGTATTCTCCACAAAATATGTTTTAACTGTACATTTTTTTCAACTTGTAGACGTTAATATATATTTTTAAAAACTGTTTAAATTAGAGAAACTTAATTTAGGACAAAGCCAAAGTGAACTCGAGCAGAAGACCCCGGCAGTGGATCCGATCAGAGCTTGGCGTGCTCGTGGCACACCTGGCTCCGGACTTTCATCTCTGGCACGCCGAAGATGACGTGGCAGTCAGAGTAGGCCACCGCGGGCAGCTTGAGCACGCTGAAGATGGCGACCTTCCCGGGCACCCTGGCGCTGGCGTCCAGCGGCACCGCGCCGGCCTCCATGTCCTTGACCAGCTGCGGCAGCTCCGCGCCGAAGCTGCTGGACAGCACGGTCATCACCAGCTCCATGGTGCCGTCCCCCTTGCTGGGGATGCGGCCGGGGTCGATGCCGGCGACGGCGACCAGGACGCCCCGGTACCAGAGCTGGGCGGCACCCGACGCGTACGAGAAGGACGCCGGGTTGGGGTTGTGCACGCCCACGGTGAGGAGCATGGTGAGGTTGAACTGGAAGTCCGGGCCCGGGCCCGGCGCGAAGCCGATGACCCGCGACGAGATGAGCCGCGTGGTGGGGTCCCGGACGCGGAGCACGGTGAGGAAGAGCACCAGCAGGGTGATGCCCAGGAGCAGGGCCGCGCCCAGGGAGACGAGGAGGCAGACGCAGGCGCAGCGGCGCCGGCGCCGGCGGCGGAGCTCGCAGTCGGCTTGGTTCTTGGAGTGCGGCGGCGGAGTGGTCGTCGTGGTGTGCGTGGGGAGCACGGCGCCGTCGGAGTCCATCGGGACGGACGTGGCGCTCAGCGGCGTGGCGCGCGTGAACCGTCCGGCCGGGCTGAACGGAATGGGCGCGGGAGTGAGTGATGGATGGAATTGCAAATTTGCGATGCGTTTGGAAGCCAGGGGAGGGACAGGGGGGCTTTTAACGAGGTTGGCTGGTTTGCACGCACGGGCCTACGGGAGTGGTATTTTAAAACCGATGATAACTGAATTGAAACCGCATGGCTATTTTTTGCTCCGTGGCGTCTAAATTGGTTCGTTGAGTTTGTCGGTACACTGCTCCATCCCTGTATCATTTTTTTTTCTCTAGACTAGATGCTGCTGTGCCGTGACGTAGCATCAGTAAAAAAATAATAATCAAGTGCGGGTAAACATTATAGGTAAAATAAACTTTGAAACAGAAACTAGTGGATAATCTGGTAGTGTAGCATATTTCATGGCATTGCATAAACATTTGCACAAACAATCGGAACTCAGATACAGAAAAACAGTACCTTTCGCATCACGCTGATGCCTCATGTCTCCACAGCAGAGATTTCCTGTAATCATCATGAACCATTATCGCCATGTTCGTTTGTCTTATAAGTCATACTTTTTCAGTTAACAAACAGTATTTTTCTCTCACAACAAATCAGCGAATATTTTTCTCTCACAACAAATCAGCGAACAGTACTTTCAGCATACTTTTTCAGTTAACAAACAGTATTTTTCTCTCACAACAAATCAGCGAATATTTTTCTCTCACAACAAATCAGCAAACAGTACTTTCAGCCATGACTTTTCAGCCAAGCGAACAGGACGAGTCCACGACACGCGTCTTCTGTTGATCTATAGTCGTGGTAGTAGATCTGGATAATCTAAAGTTAAAGAAAAAAAGTCTCCCTTAACATATCAAGCATTCACTACTATAGTAACATTTTTAGAGGTAACTGAAAACCATTTGTAAAGACGGTTATTTCAGCCGTCTCTACCTATGCGTCGACGATTTCTATAGACGTATCTGCCTCTAGAAGTTGATTTCTAGAGGCAAGAAAAAAAAACCTAAAGAGCCCATCATTTCTACATCCAAGGTTATTTGAGTAATTCAAAAATATAAATTCAAAATCATTAATTTTAAAACATACTCCCTTCCAAATTATAATTCAACCTTTTCTTTGGCTTTCGGCTCTTTGGACCGAAACAGGTTTAAAAGCCCACCCAAGGGCCCTTAGCTGTTGTGGGCTCGTGGCTTCACAAAGAAAGCAAGTCCCTTCGGAGTTCGGACAACGCCATTACCATTTGACAAGGCTCCTGAGCATATTTTTGCTTTGGCTTCGTCATGGTTAGCCCCAAATCTTATAATTTGGCTCTGCGGTGTACTTTTGTGATATATGACCAACCAGAAGAGCTATAATGGAATTTTAAAAAACACACACACTTGATCCACATCAAATACAATAAAAAGGTTAGGCTCCTAAACAGCAACTTTATAAAAAGAATAAGGCAGAATCAGCTTCTCTCAAACGAACACGGCGTTGTAGCTCTGCAGTGAATAGCAATAATACATTTATGCAGTACAGGGCAATAGCAGCCTCAGCTTAAAATACATGCACCACCATTTGCAAGTTTTTTTAATGCAACTCAAAGATACAAGTGGACCATGGAGACTTGATAAAGATGCCATCATTTTTACAGATACAATGTTCGAATTGCCCTCTTCTTTTTCATCGTTGGGGTGGGGTGGGTGTACAGGTGAAAATGGTACGGATATTTTTCGACCGTATTCGAGACCGAATCCGTTTAAAGAGGTCAGATCCGTACGTATCCGAGTCCGGATATTTATCATCTGATACCGTATCCGTATCGGAATAGTCAAATCACATATTTATGATATTGGTATCCGATCGTATCCTACCGGCATGATTGACACTGTCCGTATTCGAATCCGAATCCGGACAAAAATATGAAAACAAATGTAATATCGGTGATATTCATCCGTATCCGATCCGTTTTCATCCCTAGGTGGGGACATCCACGCAATGAACCAAAAAAATTAAATTCAGTGTATTTCCCAGTCCAATTCCGGGATAAGTGCAAAGTGCCTGGAATAGCAAGAAAACCCCAGAAAATATATTGTTAGTCTACTGGCACAAACAGATGCCCATCAGATGACATCTCCACGAAATATGACAATGAACCAAAACGGAGCAGAACAAACAAAACGAACGTTAAATCTTTAATTAAGTAATTCCGTGTTCATATAGTAGTACCTTAATACTAGCCTCGCTTTATACCAAGAATCTTAGCGCTGTACTCCCAAGCAACAATTGCTGCTGCATTGGCAGGGAATGCTCTTGCTAGAGTTGGTCCAAGTCCAGCATAACAGCCACCCATCCCAGCTCTCTTATAAACCTGTCACATTTCAAGCCATGTGCATTGTGGACTGCCTCCATCAGGACAAGATAGTAGCTAATTAAAATGCAACATTACGAGGTCCAGTGAGAGTACTACCATGCTCAAAATCTGCAAGGGGTTTCGGCTCACATGAGGGTCTGGATCGGTCTGTATTATGGTTTTTGCCACATCCAACGGTAGGGTAGCTGTCCAGAACTGCAGAGAGAAAACACACTTGTCATAATGAGGGTGTAAAATGTGCACTGCAAAGGACTTCAAACAATTGTAAATACTTACCGCCATTCCACTAATGCCACCACTCATAACCCCTATCCCAATATCTTTTGCCAGCACGAAATGACTGCTATCAGAAAATCTCGCAGAATCCAAATAGTTGTGCATCCAGTATCGACTATACTCATAAGTGCAGAAGAAGACAGCATTGCCAATCGCCTCTCTGAATAATGTTGCCAAACCACCACGGAATATACCCTTAAGCTGTAGCACAAAACAGCTCATTAGTCTGGCAACAGTTATTAAGCTACTAAACAGAAGTAGAAAGCCAGTTGAGCTACTGAGATTGTGTGCATGATTTGCTCTTTACTCATATACTGGGTAGGCCTGCTAACGGAGGAATGGTAGCATCAAGTCGTTCAAGGAGCTGAAGCTGTGAAGACGGCGGTCATCTTCTTTCCCAGGCAGAATGCGCAGAGTTGTGCTCAGGAGGAATATCAACTGGTTCAGTACGCTGGATGAAGCAGATCGTCTGAAGGCAGGCAGTGCATGGGTGCTGCGATCATTTTGGAAGTCTTGGCGTAGTTCTGATGTTTTGTCTTGTAATGTGCCGTTATAGGCTGTAGTTGGGTAGTTTCATCTATCTTAGACATGGTGGTATGTTATTCTTGCGTATGTTCCCTTTGCGATCGTATGCAGGAATAGGTTACGTCTATCAAACGTGATAACTTCGTAATGGCTCAAACCTGATACTCTCAGTAATTTCGTTGCTTCGGTAATGAAATTCGGTTTTTACCGTTGTGGAAAAAACAAGAAGGCCAGTTGAGCTCACCCCTTCACTTTCCAATGTTTTCACAGCACAATCTAGAGGGCTGGAGTACCTAGCGCCATGGATTACATCCTTCCCTTGAACTTGCATTCTGCACTGTAAAAGGTCTTGACATCACATCATTAAATGTCACTAGAATCATGCATCTTAAGTCCTTACATCAATTAATTAGAAAAAAGTGGGAATTTAGCACCAATGCCAGTACCTTGGTGAGCTCAGTTGGAGTGAGGATGCAGCTAATCAGAGCTCCACTGCATGCAGCAGAAGGGATAATTACCTGTAGATGTGGCCTACCAACCTCATAGCTTCCCTGAAAACACATTTTTTTAGAAAACTACACTAAACTAAAGCCAGGCATTGACTCAAAGATTAGCAATCTTCTTGCTTACTTAGCTACTGTTCAACAATTATATGCTTAGTTCTTTTAGTTGGAAAGATCATTTGAATACCTGTAATAACTGTTTGGCTTGGGAATATGTGCCAAAGAAAAGGGAGCTTTCAACAGCTATACCAATAAATGAAGATGACGCACCTTTGTACAGCCCTCTAATCTGCAAGAGAAAATAGCAATGCAATGAGCTTTCAGAATGTTGATATGATAGTGTATATCAATCTTAAATTTAACTACTGCAGGTTCCAATACTTGGCCAAGCATTAACTGCAAGCAAAACAGCCACAGCAATTTGATCCCTTCTTTAAGTATAGAAGGGTAATGACACCGAGCAATATGAAAGAAGGGGCTTACTCCTTCCTCAAGCAGTATCCTACTAGTGCAGTGGAATGCATTCTTGTACACCTTTCCATGGGCCGTGGTATTATGAGCTTGCAGTTTAACCTAACAGCAAGCAAAAAAAAAAAAACTCTTGAATTCGCATGGACCAAAGTTATGAAAAAGAAATCTTAAATTCACATGAACCAAGTTTATATCAATGACAACCATATATTTCGTCCAGATTGAAGATCATTTCATCCAGAGAACCGGCTGTTTTGTGTATTTTGTACACTTGTATACCAAGTAACTGTTCAATAGGCCCAGAACTAACAAACAGAATCTACAGTCAGATGCAGAATTTGTTAGTATCACTTCACATAATATTACTTAGAGCTGACTTTCTCAATGTACTATGGAGTATGGACTTATGTTTAATCGACTCATACAGTGCCACAATTGCCTAGAAATGTGGATCATCAGGGTCCAATGAGAGTGATGCCTAGTTTGGTGGCAAATCCTTCATCGAGGGTAAAACACCATCTAAATGAGGCCATACAGCAAGGGCAAAGAGGACTGTTTAGGATAGAGGACAAACCATAAACCGGAATAAATATAAGTTTTGAATTTTGATAGAGAAAGACTCGATATTCTAGCTAAATTTAAGGGGAAATGGTATAAATACTTAATTCTTTTTACCAATCAAGTACTAACAGTTACCCATGAATGTTTAACCAGGATTACTGGACTAGCATTAACTGCAGGTTGATTAGCTTCTAATGGTGTTAAGATGCAGAGCTCCCCATAATTGTTAGTAAATGGTTTGTACATATACCACTTCTCAAACCTAAGTGGTTATTAGGCACCACTGTTCATACAAGCACAGTATCTAACCTAAGTTCCCATCTAAACATAATACTACTTACCATCTCCTAAGATTATAAATTTAAGATATTGACTTACTAACCAAGAAACCTAAACTATCCCTAAGCCTACTCAACTGACCTAGTATTGCAGATGCTGCTACTGCTCTCCTAGGTGTGCAATCTGCGTGGGTCCTCATGAATTACACGCATTTTCTATAATGTGCTACTAACCGTAATGTGCACATCATACAAATTTAGCTGGAAGTCAGCTTAATCACACACTTGAAAACAGGGGTGAATACAGCAGTATGGTGAAAACCTAGGTGCACCATGGAGAAACTAGGTGGCTGCCATATGTAAGGTCGTCGCAACCCAGCCCACCATCATGACAACATAGGACTGCACTATATACTTTACAGCTGACAAGTATAAGGCATTAAATAAAACATAGGACTGCACTATAAGGCATTAAATAGAACAATTTGGGAATTCATCAGCGTGAACAGGGAAGACTCTGAAATTTTCTTGACCTAGGTTATATGATGTGTGGGCTACTGCTGTGCTTAATTTTCTGTCTGAACATTAATAACTCGAGCAACTCTTGATGGTCCAATCGAATTTACATTCAGCCCACCTATAAGCAACTTTATGCACATGTGAGATCATAAATATATATGCCTAAGAAACCAACTATACATATACAATTGCAACTGCATCTTTTTCCACCACAAGAGGTAAAAAGGTACAGTGCGGACAGAGGCGACCATGAGCTGACCAGCAAGGTTCACCGACGATTTGCAGCTGAACAAGCACGGGAATATATAGAAGGAAGACTGGAAGAGCATTGTTGACCACCCAAGCTATGTAAAGCAGTGTAGGATATCTATGTGTTGATGAAACCTAGCAAGCATTTCATCGAATATCTAGTGTCGTTGGGACATAACATGGCTGAAACATTACAGGACCAACCAAGAATCCAGAGAAAATTTGCGGAGAACGGAGCATAAGAAGGCAAGAACGAAGAGAAGAAAGAAAGAAATACCTTGACCGTGTCGAACGGGTGGCCGACTACGACCTGGGCGACGCCGGCGGCGGATCCGGCGACGTACTCCTTGGCCGCGTCGCCCGCTCCGGCCATCTGAAGAACTGGCGGCGGGCGCAAGTACTCGAATGTCTGCGAAGAGGGAAATGCAGAATTGGGGAGAAGGGGAAAGGATGGCCCGGTCCCTCCGGAACTCCGGCGCCGTCGTATGGCAGCGAATGCGGGGAGGAGAAAGGAAGAAACGAGGAAGCACCGGCCTAACGAGTCTGTCCTATACAGTACTGCTTAAAAAGTACTAGGTTTAATTGGAATGATGATTAAAAATCTGCTATTAGTATTCACGATATTTAAACATTTCACTATAATTATTTGCATACATAATAAAACTCCATTTTATATGTCAGACTATCTTTTGACTCTATTAAACGTATGTATGCAGTCGCCTATTTCATATAGACCGTATTACCCCTCATCTGCTCTCACTAAATCAAGCTAGTTAACTAGGTTGAGTCCAATTCACTCATTCTCTATCCTATCCTCTCCCACCTGATGACCCCTAACCCTAACTAGGCGGCGATAGCAAAGACAAATGTAGTCATCGGTGACGATAATTCCTAGCTGCAAATGGTGGTGGTGAAAAAGGTCCATTTCCTCGAGCTTTTGGCATCAATTGGAGGCCATGGTTGTAACTTAAGGAAAATGATCATCGTCTTCGCAAACTCGGGAACGGTGTGCTAGCGAGTAGCGATAGGAAAGGGCAGGCCCAGGTAATCTTCTAGATCCAACTAGCTCTGACTATGTGACGGCTAGAGTAATTAAGGATGGACCCTTTTGTAGTGGGATTGCCCCCCTTTGACTTGCATGCTTGCTGCTAGACCCAACTTATTAAGGCTAGAGATTAAAGTGCAAGATTTGTGTATCACATACTCTTTGGGTAGGAAAGCTTACTGCTAGAAGTTGTGATTCCATTGATTAGGGCTAACCCTAGAAGGGTAGCTATATAGGTTCCATACATGGGCCACATGGGCCTTAGCCTCATGGGCCTAAACACATACTCCAACACTCCCCCACAGTCTGAACTACCAGCGCAGCGGAGTTCGAGGCTGAACAAGAAAGAACACACACAACCCCCCCCACAGACGCAACTAGCCACCGGTGATGTTGAGGCTGGAGCGAAACTCGGCGAAGGTCGAGGACGGGAGGCCTTTGGTGAAGATGTCCGCGAACTGGGAGGTCGTCGGAACATGAAGGACCCGCACCTCGCCCATGGCCACCCGATCACGGATAAAGTGGAGGTCGATCTCCACATGCTTCGTCCGCTGGTGCTGGATGAGGTTGGTGGAGAGGTAGACCGCACTGACATTGTCGCAATAGATCAGTGTGCTCCGGGAGGGTGGAGTGTGTAACTCAGCAAGCAGCTGCCTGAGCCAGGCGGTCTCCGCCACGCCGTTAGCAACGGCGCGGTACTCCGCCTCGGCGCTGGACCGGGAGACCACCGGCTGGCGCTTGGACGACCAAAACACCAGGTTGCCGCCCAGGAAGACGGCGTAGCCGGAGGTGGAGCGACGAGTATCCGGGCACCCCGCCCAGTCAGCGTCGGTGTAGACGACGAGGTCGGTGGAGGAGGCCCGGTGGTGGAGGAGGCCGTAGTCGAGCGTGCCCCGGAGGTAGCGGAGGAGACGCTTGAGAGCCGTGAGGTGAGGCTCCCGGGGGTCATGCATATGAAGACAGACCTGCTAAACTGCATAGGTGATGTCCGGCCGGGTGAAGGTGAGGTACTGAAGGGCCCCGGCGAGACTCCTGTACACAGTGGGATCGGCCACCGGGGGTCCCTCAACCTTAGACAGCTTGCCCTGAGTGTCGACCGGAGTGGAGTAGGGGTTGCAGTCAGTCATCCCAGCCCGCTCTAGGATGTCCCGAGTGTACTGCCGCTGGTGAAGGAGTAACCCGGCAGGACGGTGCTCAACTGTGACCCCGAGGAAGTGGTGGAGCTCACCCAGATCCTTCATCGCGAACTCCTGCTGGAGAGTGGCGATGATCCTGCGGAGAAGGGGCTTGCTGGAGGCCGTGAGGACAATGTCATCAACATAGAGCAGCAAGTATGCAGTGTCAGCCCCATGGTGGTAGACGAACAGGGACGTATCAGACTTGGCCTCCATGAACCCCAGGGTCAGCAAGAAAGCAGCAAACCGGTGGTTCCACGCCTGAGGTGCCTGCTTGAGGCCGTAGAGGGACCTGTTGAGCCGGCAGACCATGTCAGGACAGGTGGAATCGACAAACCCCCCCGGCTGACTGCAGTACGCCGTCTCGGTAAGAAGGCCGTGGAGGAAGGCGTTCTTGACGTCCAGCTGGTGGACGGGCCAAGACCGAGCCAGCGCCAGCGAGAGCACGGTACGGACGGTGGCCGGCTTGACCACCGGGCTGAAGGTCTCATCGTAGTCGAAGCCCGGTCGCTGAGTGAAACCCCGGAGGACCCATCGAGCCTTGTAGCGCTCGAGAGAGCCATCGGCCCGGCACTTGTGGGTCCAGATCCACTTGCCGGTGACGACGTTGGAGCTTGGCGGTCGGGGCACCAACTCCTACGTCTGGTTGGCGAGTAGCGCGGCGTACTCCTCTTCCATCGCACGGCGCCAGTGAGGGTCCAACAGGGCGTCGCGGACGGAAGAGGGTACCGGGGAGACCACCGCTTCGCCGGTCGAAGCCTCGAGGGCACGAGGTGGCAGTGTGCCAGCCGCGTGCCGTGTCACCATCAGGTGAACATGCCGTGGGTGTCGATGAAGCAGCGGCGGGTGGTAGACCGGCGGGGCACCACGAGCCGACGGGGACTGCGACGGGGGTGTCGATGTCCCCGGCAGAGAAGGGACCGCGAGCGGCGGCGGGCGCGGCCTGCGCTGGTACACCCGTACCGGCGCGGCGAACCTCGACGGAGGTGCCGGGGCAGGTGCCGGGACGGGATCCGACGTCGACGACCGGCAGACCCCCCAGGGCAGAAGCGGGGGACGAAGGCCCCGGGTCTGCACCAATCGGAGAGGACGGGGCCGCGCCCGAGGACGACGGCCCCGGACCCGCTGGGGATCCGGGACAGGTGGCCGACCCGGCGCGTGGCGAAGTGGTACCTGCAGGAGACCACGAAAAAGGTGGCTAGACCACCGGGTCAGTGGAAAACAGGGAGGGAGGGTCAAGGACCGGAGGGGTGGTAGTGCTGGAAAAGGGAAAGACGGACTCATCGAACACCACATGGCGAGAGATGAGAACCCGTCGGGAGGTAAGGTCAAAGCACCGGTACCCCTTGTGATCCGGGGAGTACCCGTGGAAGACACAGAGCGTGGAGCGAGGGTCCAGCTTGTGAGAAGAAGTGGCAGCGGTGTTGGGGTAACACGCACACCCAAACACGCGGAGGTGATCGTACCGAGGCGGGATACCGAAGAGGGCGTGGTGAGGTGTGGGAGTGGGACAGGCAGCGGAAGGAAGGCAGTTAAGAAGGTAGGTGGAGGTGTGCAGGCCCTCATCCCAGAAGCGAGCAGGAAGAGAGGCCTGAAACAGAAGGGTACGCACGATGTCATTGGTGGTGCGAATCATCCGCTCAGCCTTGCCATTCTGCGAAGAGGTATATGGACAAGACATGCGCAACTGAACACCGTGAGAGAGGAAGAAAGCTCGGGAGGTGGAGTTATCAAACTCGCGACCATTGTCACACTGAACGGCCTTGATGGTGAGGCCGAACTGTGTAGACACCCAAGTAAAGAAGTGAAGGAGCGTGGTAAACGTATCTGACTTCGCACGGAGAGGAAAAAGTCCACGAATAATGCGAAAAATCATCAACAACCACAAGATAGTACTTATAACCGGAAATACTCAGAATAGGAGATGTCCATAGGTCGCAATGTACAAGATCAAAAATACGGGCCTTATGGAAAGTAGAACTAGAAAAAGGAAGACGAACATGTCGGCCCAATTGGCACGCATGACACAATTGCTCATCATGAGCTCGAGTACATGGAAGACCGGAGCTACGACTAAGCTGTATCAGGGCATCACGTCCAGGATGGCCGAGGCGCCGGTGCCAGGTAGTAGAGGAAGTAGAAGCGACGAAGGCAGCTGACAAAACGGGCGGCGAAGAAGACGAAGGAGCCGCCGGGAAGCGAAGGGTGTAAAGGGGCCCGGAACTGTCACATCGGAGCAGAGGACGCCGGAAAGCCAAATCCTTTACAGTAAGACCAGAAGAGTCAAATTCCACAGAACAAGAATTGTCAGCTGTAAAACGACGAATAGAAAGAAGATTATGAACCATAGAGGGAGCAACAAGAACATCGGGAAGACGGAAGGAGCCATGAGCACCGGCGGTACCCACAGACGTGACTGGAATACAAGAACCATTTGCGACCATAATGGATGAAGGAAGAGAGGAAGAGGGAGAGTGAAGCGACGAAAGTATACTGGAGTCAGGAGTGGTGTGGTAGGTGGCTCTCGAATCAGCGATCCACTCAGGTCTGACCGGAGGTGTCAGGCCCATGGTGCTGAACGAGCGAGCCAGGGCTGCCTGGTCCCATCCGGCGACCCCCGGGAGAGTCCTAGAAGGTGGAGTCCACGCCGTGGCCGGGAAGGCGCCGGGTGGAGGACCGGCAGGGGGAGCAGGAGGAGCTCCGGTGAGCATGGCCACTGGTGGACGCGAGTCGGCCCCAGTGGCGTGGTAGGGCCACATGGAGATGCGCCCGGACCACGGGTTCTGGAAGGAAGGCCATGGTGCCCCTCCCGGTGACCCATCCGGTGCCGAAACCTGGGGAAGGCCACCCCAGCCACCGCGACCCCCTCCGCGGCGACGACGACCGCCACGACCCCCCCCACCTCCGCTCGGCCCGGAGGGAGGAGGACCCAGGAGAGACTGTGGCGGTGGAGCGGTCGACCGTGGTGGAGCAGACGGACGCGGTGGTGTAGCAGCCAGAGCCGTCGAGGAAGACGAGGACCCCGGAGCGACGGTGGATCCCGGCTGGAGGCCCTGGGTGAGCTCCTCCATGACGAGATCGTCACGAACCTCCAGGAAGGTGGGAAGGGCCGCTGACAGGTGATCCACGTCCTGAGGTGCGCGTAGCGGTCGCTGAGCCCCCGGAGGACATTGAGGACCAAGATGCGATCCTCCACGGGCCACCCGAGGTCCCCCAGGGAGTCAGCCATGCCCTTCATCCGACGGCAGAACTCGCTGACGGAGAGGTCACCCTGGACGAAGGTGCGGAAGCTCGCGTCGAGACGCAGAGCCCGGGCCTCAGCGTTGCCCAGGAACTGGCCCTCAAGGGCAAGCCACGCCCGGCGCGCGTCAGGGGAGGTGCGGACGAGGCCGTGGAGGTCCAGAGAGATCGTCCCTAGGATCCAGGAGAGAACGATGCTGTCGAGATGGAGCTACGACGACGTCTGGACGGCGACCGAGGCGTCGACGAGGACGTGGTCGTCGAGGGCGTAGCGGCGAAGAGTGAGGAGCACCAGATCCCGCCAGCGGGCGTACGAGGGCGACTCCGGCTCGAGGACGACCGGAACGAGCAGGCGAATGTTCTGGACCCCCCGCCTGGTAGTGCAGCTGAGCCACGAGTGGGTCAGCCGGGTCGTGCCAGAGGACGGCAGTGTGTGACACGCGGCGTCCCGGCGAGGCAGAGGAGGTGGCTCCGGCGTCCTGGCCCGCGGGAGAGGTGAGGAGCTGCTCGGCCTCGGCGATCTGGCGAGCCAGGGCGTCGGCCGCGTCGCGCTCACGTTCCCACACGAGAGCGGCCGCGCGCACGCGGGCCTGCCCCTCCGCGGTGGCGGTCCGGGCAGCGACGAGAGCAGCGGCGAGGGTAAGGTTCGGTCCAGTCAGGCCGAGAGGGAGACCCCCAGGAGGGCCCGACTGAAGACCAGAGGTGGCAGCAGCAGCCAGTAGACCCTCGTGCAGCGCCTAGAGAGGCTGGAGCGGCTGGAGGAGGGGCTGCGGCTGTTGGTGGAGGGGCTGCGGCTGCTGAAGGCCACCATCGGCCCCCCTGTCTCCTCACCTGCTTCAGGACCCCCCCGGCGCCAGGAGCGGCGGCTGTGGTGAGGATCTGGGCAGGGGCGGGGGCTCCAGGGGCGGCAGCGGGAGGAGGAAGGGCCGCCCCCTGCAGCGGCTGGGGAAGGACGGTCGCGCGCCTGCAGGTGCTGGCGCAGCTGCTGTTGAAAGGCGGCGGCTGTAGGGTAGAGAGCGGCGGCAGCATGGAGGGGGGAAGAGCCGCTGGCGGCAGAGGCAGACCCATCCGCCTCTGGGCCAGCGCCAGTGGTGGGCGCGGCACCAGAGAGGGCCAGGCGGGCAGCACCGGCGGCGGGCAGAGGGGCGGTGGGCGCGGCACCAGAGGTAGGGGAGCCAGCCAGCACCTGGGCCCATGTGGATGAGGAAGAGAGGGGTGGGAAGTGACTGTAGAGGGAAGGAGGAGGAGGGGGGCGGCCAGCCATGGCGTCGGCTGGCCGGCGACGGCCAGCAGGAGTGGCTGGCGGCGGCTGGGTGGAGGGGAAAGGGAGAGAGACTAACCTAGGCTTTGATACCATGCTAGAAGTTGTGATTCCATTGATTAGGGCTAACCCTAGAAGGGTAGCTATATAGGTTCCATACATGGGCCATATGGGCCTTAGCCTCATGGGCCTAAACACATACTCCAACACTTACACAAAGGGATTTGTAATTAAGTGGGATGTAGAGATAGAGTTCTTTCTCTAGACTTGTTGAAAGTTTTGGGCAATGATGTGAAATGATCATCTAACCAGTCTATCAAATTGTGGTTCTTTGACAACATCTTAGAAGAAGATATAGATTAGTTAATGATAGGCAGATACTAGATTTGTGTGAAATATATATAAGGTTGAGATGTGTTGCCACCTTTTAGTAGGAGTCTTTAACAAATCAGTTTGTAATGAGCACAACCATGATGATTTAGAGCCTTTGTCTATTAGTCCACCTGGTGGTATTCTTATGCTAAGCCAAGACCCACCCTCACATGATGATATGCCAAGTTCCCTACTAATGCTAGTACTGAGAACCCCACAACAAACTAACCAACCTAAAGGTACTGGTACACAACCCACACTAATGAAGCTAAAGCAAAGCGACCAAATCTTGAGCCTAATAGGGAGACAGATACATTTGACAATGAAGAGTTGACTATGGGCATATCTATATGCCAGTACCACCTGCACAGCCAACCACAAATGCCACTTTACATCAAGATGATGAAAAATTTGATCCTATTCTTGTTGAATAATGTGTACCTCTTGAGGTAGAAGTGAATGACGTAGATCCTCAGGAGATAAATTTGCTTCATAATCATGAAAATTCCCATATTTATCAAGGTGCACTGTTTCTGATGCCATAGCATTCAGAAAATTTGTGAGGCATTATGCTGTGAAGAAAGAGTTTGAGTTTGTTGGCCTGAACACTCACAAGGTCAAATTCACTACCAAGTGTAAATCTGAATATATCTTTCTTGCCCTAAGGTGTTCATGTGGTTTACTCAACAACTACACCGGCCCTTCGGGTAAATAGCTGGTGGTGGAGAATCACAACAATAACTCGTGGTAGAGCTTGTGTGGGACATGGCCTATGGGGATTGGGTTCTCTAGGTCGACTAGGTCATTCAAGCCTTATGCGCGCAACATCGGAAACAGTAGCCACATACAAACCCAACTAGGTACATACATGCATATGTTTGGGTTTACTTAGCTAGATGTACATCGATTCCAAAACTACCACTCTCCTCTGATATGAGTACCACTTGGCCTTTTGTCACTATCATAGTAACAATTGGAACATGATGGATGACGAGGATAACAATGGATCATGTATTCTAATTGCTTATCACATGCTTTGTACTTGAAATATAAAGATCTACTACTAGTAAGCTTTGTTGTATAACCAACAAAAGAAGCTAGCCAAATAGCCCCTACCATATCTTGAGAGTCGGAAAACTATTCCTACCTAATCGAATAAGTCTTGCAGAGTACGTTGAGTAATTTGGATTTATTTCCCATGTTGCAGATGATAAAAATAAGAAGTGAGAAAATCTTCACTGTATTTCGAGCCTATTGCCACGTTTCGGGATGGGTACATCGGATTCCTTTTGTAGCTTATTTTTATGTCACCTTATGAGATTATGGTTGCGTGCAGAGGCATATCTCTTATTTTGCCATTCATCCTATGCACGAATTGTCGAACTTGTTGCTTCCTATGAAATTATGAATCAATATTGTAATGAATTAATTGAAAATCATATGTTGTATGAAATGCCTAATGATGTAGGCTTTATTTACTATTTGTGGATTATGGATGAAAAGTGGATTATTTTGAGTTATCCCTTGTAGTGTGCTCGATAGACTATCAGATTTAACTTGGTCTGTTGCGTAATTTGTGTTAAATGGTTGGAGTATGCCTAGGATTGATTAAGGTCCCGTTTGGCACTTCTTGCAGCTCCTTGCAAGGAACCCTGCCAAACGAGCATATAAAAACAAATCTTTGCAAGCCTGGAAGAGTCGGAGCCATTTTTATAGAGGACTGGAGCCGAAAAAATGTCTTCTCTTAGATTTTCTTCACAAATCTACTATAAATTATTACAAAACTACCACTAAAGTCATTTTTGCCAAACATTTTTCAAAACGGCTCTAGCCACCATAAAGTTGCTCCACATGAAGTGCTAGGGCCATAGCCTTTTAGGAGGAGTGGAACCCTACCGAACGGGGCCTAAATTAGGTGGTCCTGGCACAATTTACCTCCATTGAGGTGCTATACAGAACACACCACGTGGCGCCACATTGAACTAAACTGCTTTGGAAAGCACCACATGATGAAAACAATCGGTTTCAATAATCGCAGGGGTCAAAACATCCAATTTTCTAGTCAATAGCCGAAGAAGATCATACAAGATCAAAATACAATAATAACTGAAGGAGATCAGGAGTTCCAATCTTCTTAGAACCTAATTCAACCTCCGTCGTGGACCATTTCGTCCTTTCAAGCTACCACCAAGAAAGTCACATTGTTTCTTCCTATAAAATAAATCCAGAAATAAAACTTGCATAAACATGCCAAGTCTAAAATGTAAACTCGGGGGTTGATAGGTAAAATTTGAACTCTGATTTTTACCATAACAAACCTAAGCGCAAACGGCAGACGCCTATTGCAGCGTTTTGCATGTCAGATGCATAGATCTCACCTACTTGGCGATTTTAGAGACCGGCGATCATTTATCTTATTAATAAACAAAGAAATATAAGTAATCCATAAAATGAATCCTACTTCTCCCAGCCCCACGCAATAGTATGATAAATAAAACATCCAATAGTATGATAAAGAAAACATCAGGTTACATGATTGCTTTTAATTTATCGCCAGGACAAGAAGTTGATCCCAAGAACAGTTGAAAAAGATGTGAGAACCCTTGCAGAACTGACTTTGGACCGTGCAAGCGGACTACCATTTGTGTGAAATACAACTCCCGACTAATGGAGATTCGGTACCATGTCTATAGAGGTGCAATGATTTAAACACTTCGATTTGGTACGGAAAAAAGAATCGTTGCCTCTCTCTCCTCCACAAAGGGGGGGCTTGACTATATTAGGTGCACTTCATGCGTACAAAAGAATGTCGGCCTTTGCCAGCTCGTACAAAACTAAAAATATGCATCCTCTGATTCTTATGTGATTTGGGGATAGCATCCCTGGACAACTATGACTTTTTTTGGTGTGTAAGTGTGTTTGTTTCAACTAAACTGGGTCACTGCTCCTAGGTACAATCCGTACATGAAGGCTGGCTAGCATAGAGCTACAGTTACTGCCTACTCTGTTGCCATCATCTTCATCTTCATTTCCATCATTGTTCGGAGGGACATCAGCGAAATGGAAACTCAGGCCGTGCTCTAGGTCGGGATCATCATCCATGAACCTTGTCTTGGACATGGCCTGTGGGCTTGTCCAACTACCGTTAGCTCTGTTATCTCTTTGATCTCGCTCTCTGTTTCCCTCCTCCGACCCATTGTTGCTGTGATAGCTGGAATGATAATGATTTCCAAAGTTCGGCGGTTCATGGAAATTGTCCTGTGAACCAGTAAGGTGTGCATAATTCAGTGCCCAATCGCTGTGCTGGCTGGAAGAATGGGCAGATGTGTAGTGGTCTGCAAAGCCTGGAGGCTCAATAAAACTGTCGCAAGGAGGCTCAGAAAATCTGTCTTGTGGATCATTTTGGCGTGCAGAGGCCTGGGTCCACCAAGGGCAGCTTGTAGAATTATGTTCCCTGTCCTGGCGATTGAAAGTGGTATGTTGAAAGAACGCACTCGTTGTTGATGCTTCCAAGTGGCTTCGAGCTCTTTCATAAAAATTAGAATCCCAGATTTGCTCCTCTTCAATCTCAGTTAGTGGCTTGCTCATAGGTGGCAGCCATATATCCTCCCCCGATTCAGGGGATGCTTCATCGTGGTGGGAATATGAATCCAAATCTCTGCCTGAACGTTCAGAGTGGCATGTGTAATACCAGTCCAGGATATATGGATAAGCTCTTTGATCTGTGTCAAGCAGTCCTAATGGATTTAAGTTATAAATAATCCCAATGCCTGAAAAAACATCTCTAGGGCGCAGCCGATGCAAAATGTTGCCACTTTGACCTCTACTACTCGACCAAAGTTGTGAATCTTCCATTGTTTGTTGAAAAGTATATTTGCGGATTTGCTTTTCCTTGAATCTCTGGAGATTGCACAAAAACTGCTTGCCATCTGGATTTGGTTGCCATGATGTATATGTGCTTTGGAAACTGTCCACATAGAAGGGCATAACAACTTTAGGTCAACATCTATCAAAAGTAATTTATGCAACATTCCTTCCCTTTGAAATGATTCCATATGCCAGTTTTCCATAGCACTGTTAATGAGATTATTATGAGGATTGGAATTTATTTGTATACTCTACTAGATTCAATCACAAAGGAAACAATTAATCACTATACTTAAGAACATATCACATCTCAGTAATAAAGGAATCATACAACTCTTGTGGACGATATTAAGCTGATCACTGAAGTGTCCCAGGGTTCTCCCTTACACTTCGAATTTTTATTAACACGGTATGATTTGGTTCATAAAATCAACCAGAATGGGTTTGTGGATGTTAAGTATCCTCAGTTCCAGAATATCTATATGGATGCACAAGACAAACTGAGCCTGTTTTATTATTAATTAAAGAGTAAAATGCACAGGCGGCCCTTAAACTTCATGGTGCCGTCAGCTAGGTCCGTTTACTGTTCAAATGCACATCTAGGTTCTGAAACTTACTAGGTGTCACTTGCAGTCCAAATTACCCTAATTAACATGTAGCATGGAGCCCAAGAGATCCCACTATCTAGCATACAGCATCAGGTGTCATATTCGCAAGCCACATAGGCAATTTGAGCTGAGCAGAGTGATTTCAATCTCAAGTGGCACACTAAACAAGTTTAGAGACTCATGTGTGAGATTAGAGCCTAAATGGCACTGCCGGACAAGTTTAAGCAGTGCTGGCAGGCAAATTTAATGAAACGTGTAATTCCACCTACATGTGTTTCATACTTTCATTTCATTTCTTTGAGAAAATAATAACACCAAATTCATTTATTCACATACTTGGTATTTTGACAAGTCATCTGGGATAATAACCCCAAACAACAAACTACTCCCTCCGTTTCAAATTATAAGACGTTTTGGTTTTTCTAGATACATTGCTTTTACTATGCATCTAGACATAGTGTATATCTAAGTGCATAGCAAAAACCATGAATCTAGAAAAGCCAAAACGTCTTATAATTTGGAATGGAGGGAGTACCAGGTAAAATAGTAC